>AYEL01070892.1:0-43033 GCA_000484575.1 Olivierus martensii | reverse complement strand
TTGTATATACAAATTTCCGATTTTTGATAATGATGTTATATAAAATTGCATTTTATAGAAATTTAGAAATATACTAGTTCGATTGACTTTCGCATTTAAAATTCTCAAATCTTTAGTTTCTTTTTTTATGGGGAATTAAAAAAATAGTATAGTGCAAACATATTCAAAACAGAACAGGCATAATAAAAAAATGGCCATTTACAAAGAAACTCATGAATAATTTCGAAAAATACATACCAAGAGATGCGGTTGATGCAAATCAGGTGTTGTTGATGATTTTATTATACTTATCTTCATCTAACTAATCGCTCCTCGGTGATAATTTTGTAATGAAATCAGTAAAACCAATTGCTTGTCGGATCTATAAAACGTCGTTAATTAATAGTAATTGGCATAGGCCAATCTTGCAAAGCAAATTATGTTTTAAATGTGAATACAGTATTGGCACAAAAATGTAAGGTTTCTTCAGCTTGTTTAATATTAATTATATTCTCTTTGTTGTGTGATTTCAAGATTTCAAGAGATGACCTGTAATCTTTTATTCTTACAAATAAAAGAATACAGGTCATCTCTGACAATGGTCTGAATTACAACAATGTGTATTTATAACAGTGATTGTTTACTATGAAAATCCATACTTATGGAAGTTGCCATCAATGATTTTGCAATAATGGTGGCCAATCAATCAGATGGCAGAGTAATTGCCAGAATAAAAATATGCTGTGCTTATTTTTATGCACTATCTGCTGTGCTTCTATTATGGAGTATCCATAATTAATTCCAGATTCTCATATATCTAGAGCTTTTAGATTTCCAGGATTGAACCATTTAACTCCATCCGTTACCTAATTGCTCATTGCTGCCATGGATGTGGGCAGTCTGTAGTGAGCATTGGAATGCCCAGTCTATTATTACCTAATAGGAAGAAAAGCAGCATATGATACAAAAGAAGAAAATGACAGACATGCTGGAATACCTGCCATTATTTTTTAAAATGCCTTCAATGCATATTTATAAAAGTTAGATGATTTCATTTTAATCCAAAAATATTTCCTGAAATGAAATCACATATAATAAATTAATTCATTTATCTAAATTCGATTCAGATCTGGTCTGGAATAAAATTTGGATTCTATACCTTTAAAATCTTTTTGATCAACTTGCCATCAATTCACTTAGGTAAAGTCCTGCTCACTCTACCACATGTGAGCAAATTGTTGTTGTGCTTAAAGTGGATTTTATTAAATAGAAATCAATGATTAAGAAGTGGTGTTAAAAAATAATTGCTTAGTTTTGCTAAAAACTTGGTTTTGTTAATTTGAATTGAGCCACTGAATAATATGGAATATTTATTGAGCAGCCACTTTTAAACTCCTCAGGCTGGTCAACATCCATGGTGGATACAAATAACCAGAAGAATGAAGAATGGAATTCAGCCCGTCTGGTCAGGCCTGAACCCATTCTAATAAATTGAGTAAGTGGGACCTGGAATTGAACCTAGACTTTCCAAGATAATAAATGCTTTACCATATCTCCATTCAGCTAATATTAGAAAGTTGAGGACACAAAAATAAACATTCTATCTTAGTTTTTATATGGTATTTTTTTTATATTTATCTACATAAAATGCTGGAAAGCACAAACTACACATTTTCCTTGTCATAAATAACACATTTTTTTCAGTATTACTGCATACTTCTACTATTTAAAAACATCAAATGTTTTGAGTTCTGGTGGGTAGGAAATGTAACCTCTATTTATATCATTACTCCTATGGAAAATTTCAGAGTTATGATGGATTCAAATTATAACAAATTTTTTAACATAACCCTGTCATAAATAACATCCTGTAATTTTCTGTAGAAAGATTTATTATATATTATTATTTGAACAAGAGAAATAAATATGAGTATTTTATATATTATGTAGCAGGGATGATCAAACTTTTAAGCTCTTCAGGCAATATACTGCTGGAATTAATAAAAATAGTCTACACTCTACACCACCAGTGGTATCATTCAGTCAATTTGTTAAAATATACAATTGAAAATATTTTGTTAATATGTACATATTTTGAAAAAAAAATAGAACAAGATGTTAATTATTTTTGTGGGGGCCAAATACTGTACATATATAGGTATTATACAGTACTGTACATATATGTATACTCTACTGTAAAGTATACAGGTTTTTAGAAATGTTAAGTCATTACTATGTTTTTAAATCAAACATCAAATCGAAAATGGTAATAAATTCTCTATTGCGATCAGTTTTACAATGTATCAACTATAGTTAACTGCTAACTGACTGAAAAGACTCATTGATCATCGAATTCAGCCTTGAAAGTTATTCTTTAGTTAAAAAGACTATAGTAGAACCATAAGTAAAACACATCATATTTCTCCCACCATGAATCCGACCAACTTCGCTGAAATGGATCAGGGCCGAATCAAAAGTAGTAGAGGGCTGGATCCAGCCCATGGTCCAGGTGTTGCCCATATTGGCTGTAAAGTATAGATAAATTTGGAGTTCATTTTCATTTCTATACTACATGTGTTTTCAATAAACTGCCAATCCTGATTAGCTGTCAAAATTGTCCCCAAACGGAGGGTGGTGTCTTATCGGGGTTTGACTGTATATGAGACACTTATTATGCAAGTGGTGTAAGTCCGCTGACGACCATAAATGAACTTTCTGGCATGACGGTATCTTTATCATACAATCTGTTATTACGCAAGTTGTCTAAAAACACAGTTGCCATCTACTGCCCATAGATAATAGTTCTAACTAGGCTACTTCCTGTGCAAGTGGTGCAAGCAGAAATGGAAAATTGCAAACAGCAGCCATCTTCAGACAAAGTGCAGTAGTTACAATTTCTTAGTTCAAATCCACGATTGAGGATTCATATTATCCATTTGAAATCAAGAGTTTGTGTAGGCAAGTCTGACAATTGTAAGGATATTCTGATTTGCGAATATGATTCACTTATAAAAGAAATTGTGTACTGTTATTTTGAGACTTACATTACTTGCACAATGAATGATAAGTGATATAGAAAATGAAGTAACTGGCTTGGACGATGTTATGTCAAGATAGGATTGAAGTCAGACAAGAATACTGCTTGTGGTAGAAAATGCAGTAGAAATCCAAATGAATGGAAACCCAATTTAAGAAAGAGACTCAGAAATTTGAGGCAACAGTATTCTAGTAGAACAGGAAAGGATGTTCCAGCAAAAACAGTGAGCCAAAAGGAGTATAAATGTTTTTGGAAGTGTGTGGACCAGATTTTGCAAACCAGCAGGTGAGAAAATTCAGTAATAACTTTGAGACATCAGGAATTCTCCATAGTACATGTTTTATTGAATTTGTTTGGTATATAACAAATACAAAAATATTAGCAAATTAGATGATACACTTCCTATATTCATGGATTTTAATGTTTAATTCAGATTTTGGCCAGTCAACACCAGCCACATTGAGAACAGATTGGCCAAAGTCTGAATTGACTAGACTTACATTCAAATTTCAAACATTGGTCAATCAACTTGGCTGATACATAAAGTACCTAGCCACTTTCTGAATTCGGCTGTAATGCACACACGTGCACTCAATCACACACAAGTTCTAATTTGTTTGGAAATATACAGTTAAAGAAGTTTGTGAAAATATTTTTTAAATGGTTTTTTTAAAATGTGATTTCATTGCAAGCATTTCAGGAGAATGAAGTAAAACAAGCAACTAAACAAATATTCTAGGCTGGCAAATGACCACCATTATTGCAAACAACTGATGATGACAGTTGTAAATATAGTGGGTGATCAGTTAACAAACACTTTTGCAAAAGATTTTTTTGTTGGGATGACAAACACTTCACAGAACAAACTGTGGGACCCATAGACTGATGGAATGACAGGTTGGCCAGATGGCCACATGGTATAGCTGTGGCTTACCATCCTGAAGGATCAGGGTCCCGCTCCTCCAATTTGTCAGTAGTAGTCTGGACCCAGCCTGTTGAACCTCATCCTTCAACCATCCAGTTGATCCCATCATGGATGGTGGCCAGCTTGTGATGAGTTCTATAAGTGGCCGCCACCAGATAAAAATATCTCATATGGATATTGCAGCTTAACTAACCTAATAGAATGACAGGCTTAGGCCTAGCATGTTCGTGTGATTATATTATATATAGTATATTTTAAAGGTTCATTTAAATAGATTGAATTATATAGAGTTCACGCGAATTTAGATATTCACGATGTTGATGGTTATAATATCCTGTAAAATATAATATGATTAAGCAGCACTGTCTATATTTACGATACATTTTCTGCTGAATTTTTGAATTTTCTACATACGGTATTATTAAATGAAATTTTAAATTGTGATTGATATTTATAAAAATGTTTTTATTTCTTTTTTAAACAAATTACTGCACAAAAAAAATATCGTATTTTTCCATCCAAATTCATGGCAAATAGTTTGTATGGAGTAACATAAAATTTTTATTCATCATATACTGTGTAATGCTTTTTTTGATCGATTATATCTTAATGATAAATAAATAATACTGCACCACTTTCTACAAAAAATACAATGTAGTGACAAATGATGGACTGGATATGTTAATGTTAATTGGCAATATTTCCCTTCTATAAGTTGCAAACTTTCTTAATGTGTTTTGATTTTGTTTTATATCTTTTAATACGCTATTCCAGTGACGTTTCTGTGGATATTCAAAATGATGAAAAATTTTCTTCTAAATTTCATTGATACTCATTAACAATTATACATTTTAATAAAAAGCCAAGATTGGAAAATTACATGAATTTTCTTTCTAAATCTTGCGATGAAATTTATATAAGGAAAAATATGTATGGTGATTCTGTAGATAATTTACAAAACTTGATATTCTAACAGAATAAAGGTGTGAAGTAATTTACAATCAGATAAATATTGATAATTAAATACCGTTTCCTGATTGAGGATTAATGGTGTTAATTCCTGATTATCCGGGTATTATTAACAAGTTCCCGGATAATGAAGGAATCTAATGTATATTACTCGAATTACTTCCAAATGACTTAATAATTTAATAATAGAGAATGATGCTAGTTTATAGACTTTAGATATGTCTGTTGACTTCAAGAGTAATTTCAAAAAGGTGATATTCGTGGCCATCGTGAATTCGTTGTGGACATCTCGGTCAACACCAATTTTAGAGCCAATATATGGCCGAATTTGGTAACAAGTTTATATTAGCCCTAGATAGACAATATAAACTTGTTACCAAATTTATTTTTTAAGGAATTATTATTATTAAATAATAGATATTCACACAAAAACACATAGACACAGATGTTTTCTTTTATTATTATAGATCAGTAGAAAACTGTTGAATTATGCAACCGGTAGCGGTATCCTCTTTATTTTGACTCGATTGTGCTGAAAATTCTTAAATAATTTTAAGAAATTCTGAAATTTTTTTCTTTGGAATTGGTTGAACGATGCGACCTATAGGCTAGTCTATATATAATTGGTGGCCAACTTTTTTGTATTTTATATTCTTTAAAATATTTATTTCAATGTAATTGTAAGCATAATTATATTTAACTTAGAATGAAAGTTATAATAAATTAATTTCGATTGTAATGATTTTTGCAATAAAAAACAATTAATGTCAACCATATAGTACTTGGATTAGGATCACTTCTGTATTTCTTAATTGCAGGAATAGTATGTTTGAGTATTTTCAAAAATGCTTTCAATGACTATTTCAATGAATTATAAATGAAATACTTGTAAATTTAATGCTGCTTGAATTGCTAAATAAGGATGGCGTGTTAAAAGAAAATATTTAGATAATGAAGTTACACAAATGCCAATTTTTAGTGAAAGTTATGAATAGAGATTTCTACATATGGCTCCTCCTAAGTAAATCGCTAACTATATTTATGACTTTGCATTCATGTTTTATAATTTAACTGATGTTTATGTCTATCATCTGTATATATCTGAGTAAAAAATAATAGCAGTTTCATTTTATTAATTCATAAAAAAGTAAAATATAAAATAAAAAAATGCTTATTTTGAAAATTAATACAGTACTATATCTTTAGATGAAAATAAATATACAATACTATATAATGGAAATTTTTCAGATACAAGGATAGGATCATTTCGTATATTTCAATAATTTTTTAAATTATCCTAAAAAATATTATTAACAAATGTATGTGATTGATTGTAGAAACTTTTCTGTACACTATTTAGCATTAAAATAAAGCAACTGAAAGCATGAAATATAGTAATCTCGAATATTGAAAACCTCTAGTTATTATTAAAAATTATCATTCTATTTTCCATTTTAGAGAATATCTTATTCTGTATATTGTGCTAAATTACATGGAATATAAATATCTCTTGTTATATTTTGGAAATTCAAACAGCTAAAATTTCACAAAAAATCAATGAATTCATATTTATTCAATTTTAAATTAAATACGTTTTTCATGTAGATGAATTAATTTGTGTCTAGAATTAGAAAAATCATTTTATTTTTTATTTTAATTTGGCGACTTGAACAACTGTCTATAAATAATTCCATTCAGAGAGCATGTTATTCAATATTTATAAATATAATATTTGAATTGTTAACTTATTTATTTTTTGAAATTTTTTAGGTACCATTTTGTATTGAAACCATAATTTCACCATGAACCGTATTGTATTAAACCTTCTGAGTATTATTTCTGTTGTGTCAGATCTTTACGCCTATAATCTAACTGGTAAATATTATTTAAACATCACTTTAAAAAATATTAATTCCTTTTATCAAATATTAATTAAGAATTTTAAATGTTCTTTTAAATCACGACTTCAAACTGAAATAACTATTTGATTTTAAAATTTAAATAAATATACAAATTAAATTTAAAATATTATATTCACTTATACATTTTTTTAAATAATAAAAAATAATATATAGTGCCGTATAAGTAAACTTTGTTTTCATGTACTTTATTTCATTTCTAATTTCTTTTAATAATATTTTTGCATTTTTATTTCACTAAAATTATATTTAATAATATTTTTGCATTTTTATTTCGCTAAAAAGAAAAAGAAATTTTATTTTCTGGAGTCGATGTAGGTAAAACTAAAATATTTTAATGAATATAAATTTCAGATTTTTTATGCTTTTCTAATTCTTAAATATTATTATTTCAGTGTCCTCCTTATATCATTTTTGATTCGGAGAATAATTTCGTAGGAGGATATGAATATGAATTAATAAAATTAATTTCAGAAAAATTGAATTTCGGGTATAATCTAATATTTATTCTATTAGGTTCATCTACAAGATATATTTTTGATTTTTAAAATTAAAATTTAATTATTTTAAAAATAATCATTGATAAATTGTAATTTTTAAATTAATAATTATTATTGTTAATTATTTTAATTAATTAAGAATATTCCTAATGTTTCTATATCGTATAAATAAGTTATAAGCTTGTGAAACCAATTGATCAAGATTTTGGACAAAAACTAAATGGATCTTGGACCGGTTTAGTGGGTCGCATTGAAAGAAAGGTTATTTATAGTTTTGTTAATATCTAATTTTTAGAAAGTTTACGTGACATTTTTGTTATTAATATTAAAATCAATTAATTTCAAGGAAATACATATGGGAGTTCCATCCCTTTTTATAACTTATCGAAAATCACTATCCATTGATTATGCCAGATATCATAGATTTTCTGAAGTAATATTTATTGTCCGGGCACCGAAAAAAAAAGATCTCTTGACAGCTATATTCAGACCCTTTTCAATACAGGTAATCTCTTAAATATAAAATTGGACTGGAATCACTTAAGATAATTAATCAAAATATTTCTATTTCAAGCAGATGTGGTCGTCCATATTTTTTTCACTAATGATTACTGGGATTATTCTGCATCAAATAAACAAACTAAGTTGTACATTTCAACAAAATATCAAATACTGGACAATTATGGATGCTTATTGGTTTTTGTTTGGTACTTTAGTTTTCAAAGGTGAGTCTGCTATATGTATTGTTCTAATATTTTAATTTAAATATGGTTTAAATATCTACAAAATACGAAACATAAATCTGTATAACATAAAACGAAGGATTGTAATCTGATTCAATGAGTATTCAATTATCATTTTAAATATTTTTTAATTAGAACGTTCAGACCCTTTTCAATACAGGTAATCTCTTAAATATAAAATTGGACTGGAATCACTTAAAAATATTTTGATTAATTATCTTATTTCAAGCAGATGTGGTCGTCCATATTTTTTTCACTAATGATTACTGGGATTATTCTGCATCAAATAAACAAACTAAGTTGTACATTTCAACAAAATATCAAATACTGGACAATTATGGATGCTTATTGGTTTTTGTTTGGTACTTTAGTTTTCAAAGGTGAGTCTGCTATATGTATTGTTCTAATATTTTAATTTAAATATGGTTTAAATATCTACAAAATACGAAACATAAATCTGTATAACATAAAACGAAGGATTGTAATCTGATTCAATGAGTATTCAATTATCATTTTAAATATTTTTTAATTAGAACGAATAAGAATTTTAATACTTTGGCTGCGATGTATCTCTAGTTTTTTTTAAAAGTACAATAAATAATTCAATACCTACGTAATTATTTTAATAAATTGAATTGACACTAAACTCTAGAACAGCGAAAATCTTTATTATTATTGCTGTTTAGGGAATTTTTGGGTTAGGAAACCTATTCGATCATCTTCAACTTCTCTCAAACTTACAGTAGGATTGAAGCTTCCGAATAACTACAATACAGGAATCCATTGATTAGTGCGGTTAATAAATCCTCACAATATACCGCATATATCAAAACCGCACTAATCAAACTAAAAAACTAATGGGAATAATTATAATGAATCCTGGAAAATATCAAAATTATGAACATGTTTTTCCCTCTCTCAAAACGTATCTATATTGCATTACATGTTCTTTAAATCAAAGGATTTTTCTTTAAATCAATAATGAATCCTGGAAAATATCAAAATTATGAACATGTTTTTCCCTCTCTCAAAACGTATCCATATTGCATTACATGTTCTTTAAATCATTAAGGAAAATATATAGGCAGTAAAAAATTTGTAATAAAAATTAAAATTTATTTTTCACAAAAAAGTTATTTTTACAAAACTGCATAAATTTTATAAAAAATAATTGCACATCCGTAGACATCGAGTACTGGAGAGGAATTGAAAGTAAGGCGGCTATATAATATTGCAATGGCTATATTAGCTAGCAAAAGTTATTTTTACAAAACTGCATAAATTTTGTAAAAAATAATTGCACATCCGTAGACATCGATTACTGGAGAGGAACTGAAAGTAAGGCGGCTATATAATATTGTAATGGCTATATTAGGTAGCTATCATTCACGCTAAATTTATTAATAAATAAAATTACGAATGAATTTAAAATATAACAATTAGATGACGTAAGTTGTAATATTACCAGAATTAAAAAAATAAATAAACTTATTGCAGTGAGCTAATCATATAGACTGCAATCCCTGAGATTCAGTTCCCAATGCTTCAGAGGGTTTGCAAAAAAAAAAAATTTGCATTTGGTGAAGTGCACTAATCAAATTTGGCATCTCATATATTAAGGGATAGTTTCAAATTTTTTTTGCTCATACTAATCAAAACCGCATTATTCAAACCTGCACTAATCAAGGGATTCCTGTATATTATAAGAATGCATAATTATTTACAGAAACATACTAATTTAAGTGATATTATATTTTATATGCTCATATCAATATGATTTCACTTTTTTTTGTTTGAAAACATATTTAAAATTAAACCGTAGTTATTTTATTGTATGATTCCAGCCATTAACCAGTACAAATAGCACATTCAATTTTCAACTTCTCCCCTGCTTTTAAGAATAGACTGAGCTCAACTTCTCAGAGGTTGACTATACATATTGATTACCTGTAGATCTGTTAAGCCTAATCTCCATTAGATAACATTGTCTTCCTTTTGTATAAAAAAAACTATATTTGTTAGGCTTAAAATCTATAGGATTTCACTGACACACTTTGTAACAAAATATTGCATATAACTATTATTATTCACTGTTTTTGATGAGAATTTCAAAGGTTTATTGAAAATCAAATAAAAATTTAATGCAAATATTTTGTCTGTTAAATCTGTTAGAGAAGTCCTCGTTAAACTGAGATTTTACTGTATATGTTATTAGGTCACACTAGAAGATCAAGCCTATTCAATATATCAGTTCAATATTATCAGTTCAGTTTAAGTGAAAATATATATATATACACACACTATATTGGAACTCTTTATGAAATCAATCATATTGAAAATAATTATATTTGATTATATGAAGCATATTGTTTGTCAAAACAATATATTGTGTTAATATTAACAAATTTAAATGAAATTTGCTTATATTATTAGGCTCCACAAGAGAATTATCTGCGCTAAAAATGGTCTTATTACAATGCAATAAGAGAATCAATTTTGATGATATAATAATTAATATTTATCTGAGACGTTTGCTCCAAAAGAAATGAAATATCTTCTCAGTTATTATACCCAATATCAGTCATTTTCAATAAATCCAAAATTGACCATTTATAAATTTTGAAGAAAAAATAAAATCAAATAATGGAAAAGGGTCAAGTGATTGATTAGTCTATCTTGACTATCTTGTTAATCTTTTTTTAATCATTTATAACTGGTAATATTTCTTAAGAAACATAATCATGTCTTTTTTCACTATGCTGATTTGTACAGTATACCAAGCATTGTTGACAAGTTACAAAATATAATATAATATGACATATGTATAGAATAATGTTTGTATGAAGGTTTGTAAGTCGAGGACTACATGTAATTTCATTTAACCAAATTAATTGTATTTATCATTTTAGTGTTTATTCCTGATATCAGTAGATTTAATAATATATTTAATAGAGTTTTCTGCTAATGAACTTGTGAACTTTTATTGACTTATGTTGAAACAGATAATAGTTCTTCTTTTTATTTGTATATTAATATTATTAGAATTTGACAATTTACATTTTTTATTTAAAAATGAAAAATTAAATTTATGAACTTTTTCTCTTTTCAGTATGTTAATACTTTTGCTAATGATTGCCAGAAGGTATTTTTAATGGTGTATAATTTACCATTGTTAATTGGAGGACCATTTATTATTATTGGATCAGTCATATATTTATGGTGGTTAATAGGTCCTTATTGCCTTGTATCATTTGCAGTTTTCACTATTTCATATTTTCTTCAGGTATGTTCTATTAAAATTTAACACACAATAAATTTATAATACCCGGGTCCTCCAGCGTGGTACGCCAACGCGTTACCACTCGGCCATCCGGCCGCCTGTACTGCCGATTGGGCTATTCAAGCAATAATAAAAGAAAGAATCTGACAAAAGGCATATGTGTACATCCATGGCGCTCATAAAGGGTTGAAACAAGTCCAGAAACCCTTGTTCTTGAATATGGGTCCATGCTGAACTGTGATGGGGAAAGACTTGTCACACCTGTGGTTTGAGTGCTACTACCGAATACCATAATTCGCCTAAAATCTGCATAATACTGCTCTTTGCTACTTCAATAAATGTTTGGCAATGTACACAGATGTCCTCTGTCTGATTTTTAGTCTTCTTACTGCTTGAATAGCCCTATCGGCGGTACATGCGGCGGCATTTTTTTTCGTGATATCTCACAATCGTAAGTGATATTTACATCTTTTTTTTTGTGATATCTCACAATCCGTAAGTGATATTAAAATATTTTCAGTACATGTGGCGGCATCTTTTTTTGTGATATCTCACAATCCGTAAGTAATATTAAAAAACTTTCCAACAAAAGTTGTTTGTTTTTCACAGTTCTATCCAATTATGTTAAAATCGGCATTAACAAAAGTTTTGTTTTTCACAGTTCTATCCAATTATGCCAAAATCGGAATTAGTTTCTATTGGAGATTTCATAGTTGACTCCTTGTCCTCTACTTCCGATGGGCCCACAAAATTTTTATCATACCCATTCGATTCTTCAGATATACTTTGGTAATCAAATTTTTTCTCCTACATCTTATCTCATTGTGTTTGCGAGATAAAAGGGTGGTACTGGTGCTAGAAAACACCCTGTATAACTCTGCGGCATTCTTTCTAATTGTGTCTTCATTTAAATTTTTGAAATTGACCAGAAAGCTAAATTTTGAATAAATATTACACTTTCTCTTTTGTACTTCTGATAGGAGTTTATCAATAACAATATAATAGCATTCTTTCTAATTGTGTCTTCATTTAAATTTTTGAAATTGACCAGAAAGCTAAATTTTGAGTAAATATTACACTTTCTCTTTTGTACTTCTGATAGTTTATCAATAACAATATAATAAGTATTTATGCGAAATTCGGTATTGGCATCAAATTCAACTTTTGCCGCCCCAAAAGGCTGGCGCCCCGGGGCTATAGCCCATTTAGCCCTGTGATTAGGGTGGCACAGCTTAGCTGCGCCATCTCTCCCGACTATACCCTATAGTCATATTTTTTATACTTATATATATATACTAGCATACCCGTGTTCCTGTGATTAGGGTGGCACAGCTTAGCTGCGCCATCTCTCCCGACTATACCCTATAGTCTGATTTTTTATACTTATATATATATATACTAGCATACCCGTGCCCGGCGTTGCTCGGCAGTTCATGGCGTTGTACTTAAGTTTCTCTTTCTCTTAACCTTTTAGATGACCTTCAATGTATTCTGAAAATCGTTCGGTTTTTATATTTAGTATTATAATTTTATTTTAAATATTATACTATGTTCTAATCTACTGTTGTTGTATTCAAAGAATTTAATTTGTTCCAATTTGTTTTATTTAAAAAAGTGTTATTACTGATGATGGCTTCATTAAGCTGAAAGATCTTTAATAGTTATTAAACTATATTTTTACGCACCTTATATACTGTATAATAAAAAAAATCGAAAATTATGCTTTTTTGACATGTATCAATTGGTTATTGTTATCAAAATAGATCGGTCCCAAAGTGATTCTACTAAGCAGCTTCTACTGTATTATTAACTATACATATAATAATATATTTATAGATAATTCAGATCAATTTCAAAAGTGGGAAAAATACTTTAATATATTTGAAGATCTTTCAGCTTTACAAAGCTATCTTCAGCAAATATTTTTTTTTTTGCTTTGCAATTATTTTTGCTGAAGATCGCTTTGTAAAGCTGAAAGATCTTCAAATATATTAAAGTATTTTTTCCACTTTTGAAATTGAGCTGAATTATTTATATTTAAGTAAGAAGTGGAATGAAATTTATGCAATAGTAAAATATATCTATTGATATAAGAATATAAAATTATCCTTGATTTAGACAAGATTTAGTTCAAATCACTTCAGACATAAGTGAAAAAATATTAAATACAGTACAATATTTCAGGATAATACTGGATAAACAAAACACAAAACAGAAATGGTATTCTGTAATTTCCAAAATGTCAAATAGTATTGAGATAACTAGATTGAGAAGTTTTGAATATTATTAAACTACAGCTTCAAATGTTAGCTTATTGCATTTATCACACTACTATAATGTTTCCCAATCTTTTCCATATTACAGCACAGAGAGAAAATATTTGTATAGTACATTATAATAAACTGGAAAGAATTTGGAAGTGCCTATATAAAGTTTGATTAAAAAAATTGTGAATTATAAAATACTAGCAGACCCGTGCCCGGCATTGCTCGGGCAGTTCCTCTCTATTAGAATTCTGTCGATTTGTTCGATCTTCTAATGTTTCATTTTCTCGAATTAAATGCAAATCTTTCAGTAGCAGGATTTATAGTTCTTTTTCATGGCATTAAATGAAATTTATATAACTACGATGTACGAAAACTTTATATCAAAACAACACGTGAAATGACATTAATCTTAAATCAAGAGCATCGAAAAATACGTGAATTAATCTCAAATGCAGATTCTTCTAGATAATAAAACTTACAATAATGAAAATCATGAAATAAAATAATGATTGATTGAAAAAAGGTAATAGATTAAATAATAAATCCGTATAGTTCTTTTTCATGGCATTATGAAATTTATATAACTGTACAATGTATGAAAACTTTAGATCAAAACAACATGTAAAATGACGTAGTCTCGAACCAAGAGCATCGAAAAATACGTGAATTAATCTCAAATGCAGATTCTTCTACATAATAAAAACTTACAATAGTGAAAATCATGAAATAAAATAATCACTGATTGAAAAAAGGTAATAGATTAAATAATAAATCAGTAACAGCATAAATAATTCGATAATTTTTATAAAATTCTATTATTGTAAGTCAAATTGTTGCATTGCTATGGCAATGACCATTCATTTCTCTATACCAGGGTTGCAGAGACGGATAACAAACAATCCGACTCTGACTCCATCTTTAAAAAAAATCTGACTCCCTAAAACTCATTGCTATGACAATGACGGTTCGTTTTTCTACACGTGGTAATGATAGTGACAATCTTAAAGCTGAATTTCCTAATGCCCCTTATCTTGCCTTATAATTGAACATGCACGCACAGGTATATTTATATGTATAGATAGATTAAGATATCTCTTAATAGCCATGCTGCAAATAACACGTGGTCATTAAGCCTAACCAAAGTTTAACATAAGTACCACGTGATCACTAAGCCAATCAAAGTTTAACTTAGTATATATTAGGCTAAATAAAGTAATGTAAGCTATAATAAATAGAAAATTAGAGAAAGATTTAAGCTAAATAAAGTAATGTAAGTTATAATCAATAGAAAATTAGAGAAAGATGTAAATAAAGTAATGTAAGCTATAATCAATAGAAAATTAGAGAAAGATTTAGAAAAAACCTTATAATGTAAGCTATAATCAATAGAAAATTAGAAAAATATTTAAAAAAAATACCTTTATTAGGCTAAATAAAGTAATGTAAGCATTAATCGATGGAAAATTAGAGAAAGATTTTAAAAACCTTTTAAGTGAAACTTAAGTTCAATAATTTAACGAAATAATATACAGCACAATACTCGACATCCGCCATTAAAAGCAGTCTCATTGGGTTATAATAGTCACGTACAACGATCACGTGTCTATTATGAGCCAATGAGACTGTTCAGTTACCAAAGGTACGATCATAGTAATCCAATGAGTGTTTATTTTAACTGCTAGTTGGTGCTTTACTTTTAATGAACTATGTATGTATGTATATGTATATATGTATGTGTGTATGTATATGTATGTATATATGTATATGTATGTATATATGTATATGTATGTATATATGTATATGTGTATGTATATATGTGTATGTATATATGTATGTATATGTGTATGTATATATGTATGTATATGTGTATGTATATATGTATGTATATGTGTATGTATATATGTATGTGTATGTGTATGTGTGTGTATGTATGTATATATGTATGTGTATGTATGTATATGTATGTGTATGTATATGTATGTGTATGTATGTGTATGTATATGTATGTATGTGTATGTATATGTATGTATGTATGTGTGTATGTATGTATGTGTATATGTATGTATGTGTATATGTATGTATGTGTATATGTATGTATATATGTATGTATATGTATGTATGTGTATATGTATGTATGTGTATGTATGTGTATATGTATGTATGTGTATGTATGTGTATATGTATGTATGTGTATATGTATGTATGTATGTATGTATGTATGTATGTATGTATGTAAGAAATTATATAATTTTTTATTTATTTATTTTTTTGGATCTCTAGAATGAATTAATCAAATTCCCATAAAAA
Source organism: Olivierus martensii (assembly GCA_000484575.1). Lineage (NCBI taxonomy): Eukaryota > Metazoa > Arthropoda > Arachnida > Scorpiones > Buthidae > Olivierus > Olivierus martensii. Next base: position 27,107 of record AYEL01070892.1, on the reverse strand, counting down.
CCTATAGTAAATCAATGATCAGTTAACAAACAATTCAGATAATGAACATGGTCTTTGAACGGATTATGTTTGTTAACCGATCATCCACTGTATTGCAATTATTGTTGAGTTGGAGACTCTATATTTCTAAAAATCATATATGTAACTACAATATATAATAAAACATACCTGGCCATGTTTTTGGTTTCTGTCATTCAAATGTATACCAGTAGAAACCTTATAAAAAATAAGATAAGTATTAAAAAAATCATTCATTAGTAGTAATATTTCAAAATGATTATTAAATGGAATTGCACTTATCCAATATTTTTGATTATATTTCTGATCTCATAATACTTTGTATGATACATATATTATACAAAATGTATTACTTTTTATATTTAAATACAACAACAACAAAGAAAATAATCTTAATTCAATTAAAAATAATCACCATATTAGATGAAATTAAAATAATGAATTTAAAAAAAATTATATAGACCAGTTTCCAAAATAAACAAAAACATTGACATCCGGGTATTATTTACCGGAAGGAGGGGCTAATGGACTTCCTTTTTAAAAGTGAGTGTAACCGTTTCTGCAGTTTTGAATCGACAATTTTGAATCGGATTGATTTATAGCATGGATATATTTGAATATGACTAGTGCATATCTTAATAATTTAAACATTGAAGAATAAAGAAAAGTTGACAGTTTGTGGAAACATTATCCCGATCCATATGATGAACGAAATTGTTCATTATTTTCAAGTGAAATGAAAGATAGGCCTAAATGTCAATGGCCAGATGTACTCGTATGGCTGGGTAAGTTTCAACTTATTAATACACTCAATCCTTGATTTTTAAAGTTGTTTCGGACAAGTTTTACTTATGTGCTGCTAATTGTTCGTGCATAGAATAAATATTTACCAGATTGAATACAAATACTTCAAAATATTAATGTTGCTAACTTTCACTATTATAATATATCTCAATCCCCAATATAATCATTAATAAGTTATAGTTTGTGAAGAACATAATATCAACTAATTGGCAGCATACAAAATAAAATTTTGCCTTCTCTCCACTATACTTCATTTATCATTGTTCACTCTCGAGTGACTGACAAAGATGATCTCCAAAGTTCTATATTTGATTTATTATTATTCAGTGTGGAAAATTGATCGAATGTAATATAATTAATTAATAGGATGTTTTACATACAAAACAGTAAAAAATTTAAATATCTGAGAATTCTACCAAGTTTCAGAACAAATATATTGTCGTAAGTGAAAAAAAATCGCATAATTTCGTAAAGGTAAATCGTAGCTTATTTAAATTGATTGCATTCGATTTGGAATGATAAGATACATCTAAAATCATTTAAAACATCCGATTATCTATAAAAGTTTTGCAGAAAATCATAAAAAAAACGTGATTCCGAGCCCCAAATTAGGAGCCCCATAACTTGAGAATGGGGCTTCTGCCCCACATTGGACCTTCACCAATGAACTCAGGAGTGTTTAATTAGCAGATAAGATAAAGGCGAGGTCGGCATTTTTTAAATTTTATAGACTATTTACTTCACCAAATCGACAAACAACATATACAATATAAGCAAGCCGGATGAATCTTAGCCCGTCATTCTAGTGCGCATGTTCAACCGGATGTTCGTTGGGAACTGGTCTATAAAATAAATACAAATATATGAAATATGCCATGTATTAAGCAAAAGCACATTTCTAACAAATTTCCTTTTAGTCAGAAGTATTGACTGAATTATATTCAATTTGAAAATCAATATTTATTACAATACTATAATTACATTAAAGTACTCAATGCAATTGTGAAGAATTTTCAAAAATTTTTGAGAATTCTTCACAACTGCACAGAGTGCTTTAATTTAGTTATAGTAGTATATTATGAGAAAGCAGTTACAGTCAAACTTCGGTTTACAAACGTCTTGGATCATGAAGAATTTGATTTACAAACAAATTTTCCAAACAAAGCGTCTCGGATGACGTAGCATGTCTCGAGTTACGAACATGCAAGCCGTCAACATAAATATTTTCAATGATAATGCCATGTATCACTTTAGAAACATTTTAAAAAATAGACAAAAATAAATCACACTGCACTTAGTGAGACAGAGGTGCAGTGGGTCTGAAGCAGAGTCGAGTAGTGCCAAGAGATAGAAAAAAAGAAAAAGAATCCCATTCCAAGCAATAACATTTCACTTTCCACCATTCTCCATCTAAGTCAGGGGGTTCCCAAAGTAGGGCCCATGGGCCAAATGTGGCCCTCAAACCCTAGAAATATGGCCCACGATGTGAGATCATCCGCAATTTTGAATTCATAGAGATAATTACATTTTTACAAAAAAATAAGTAAATTTTATCATATAATTAAAACTTGTTCAGTTAAAAATACATGTATAAGTGCTTCCAAATACGTATTGAGAAAGTTTTTTCACATATATAAGTGAAAAAACTTTTTCAATCATGAGTATTAATAAGTCCAAACTGAGATCAAAATTAACTGATGAACATTTCCAAGCGGTATTAAGAATACATTCAACCGACTTAGAACCAAGGCTCAATGATATTATTAAAAGAAAACAACAACTGCAACACTTCAGATTGATGAATTTTTTATTTTTTCTTTTTTATTTGAAATTATTTAGTTATTTTTGTTTAATTATTTTTGAAATGTGTTGTTTTAAACAGTTTGTAATAAAAAGTAATTATCGTCATAAATAAAGAACGATTATATTATAAAATTAGTATAAATCTTTTCCTTGTGTGTAACTTTATCGATTTGAACGTATTTTTCCATAGCACTTTTTTTGGCCTGCCAAATATTTTGGAATTTAAAATTTGGCCCACCTAGGCAAAACTTTGGAAATCCCTGATCTAAGTCATCAACTATCCTCCATACAGGTACGGTAAAACTAAATTAAGTTTAGTCTAAATTTGATCTGCTTAGTGTTGTGTTTATCTTTTTTGTGATAGATTTAATAATTTCCATTGGTTTTGTGTTAAAAACTTGTGCACAAAGTACTATTGTAAAAGTTTAAATAAGCAATCCTCTGGAATCCCGGAACGGATTAATCCAATTTACATTAATTCCCATGGGGAAAATAGTTTTGGTTTACGAACATTTCAGTTTACGAATGGCCTTCAGGAACAAATTAAGTTCATAAACCGAGATTTCACTGTATTCGAATAAGATGCATCAAGATTTACTAACTGGAAATGCACAAAAATTAATATTACATAGAGACAAAGATAATTTATGGAATGATGTCTGAATTATATTTTATTCTTGTAACAGGAATCTGAAAATTTAACACAGATTTGTTTTCATTAATCTTTGGTAAAGCCATCCTGTTTCATCAAAACATGCACACTTAGCCAAGCTTTTAACAAGACAAAATAAATTTATTCATAAATTTTTTGACCCCCTCAGTTGACCTACTGAACAGCTGCATCAACAACCCTATTGGCTGTAAAGTACATACAGAGAGAAGAAACAGTCTACTAATATAAATCTACAGATGTATGATGCCACAATTATCACCCTATCCTATAACTGCTTTTGTTTATTATACACAAACAAAATCAGTTATATAATTCAATAATAATAATAATAATAATAATAATAATAATAATAAACCTCATACCATACAGTACATTACAAAGCATTAAAACTCAGGTAGCACAACAAATATCACAACATGAAACCAATTCACACACACAAATAGAACACGAAGTGGATCAGACACCAAAAATAACATACATGTTGTTGATGGGCTGTGTGATGACAACACACAGCCCATCAACAACACTGACACAGACCTATAATAACTCACTGACACACTCCAGGAAACATTAACCAAATTCACAGGTACGGATCCCAGGCATCCACACATTCCTAAACTTCACAACTCACAACAGTTGAAACAATACACTACATTGTATGAACACACACATTCTACCAAAACTTATTAATGCAGAAACCAAAAAATATTCAAATTTTTATAAAAACCATTTTAAAGAAGAAATTTTGGCTAGAAAACATTTAGAAACCATCAGAAACTTGTTATATCCTTTTCAGTAACTCTAAGCATTTACAACTGCAATAAACTAATCAGGACTCACAAAACTGCAGTGGTAAAATTCTATTGTTTGTCCCTGATGTACATGATATATTGTGTCAATGGCAAGCAACAGGTTAATAAGTTTCATGTTGATGCCATACTTACTTGAACACTTAAAATTTTTGCACTGTTTAAAAGATTTGTGTCAAGTTTTATGAATGAATTTTTCTCTTATGTTGGCATTACATTATGGAATTTAATAATTGAAGATCATCAGAAGTGCAAAGATCTTTGAAATATTTAAGCCTTCTTCAGTGAGGGATTGGGTTAATGTTGACAAATACACTGTGATTGTTGATTTGTCTTACTTTGAAAAGCCTTTTCCTGGGCCTATCAATTTCAATGCTTTGAACAAAGATATTCCATTTGCAAAGTCGCGGTTTAGAACGAATGCAATACTATCTCTGTTCTCTGTTTTTCTTGCATATTTCTCTTTTTGCAATAGTGCTTTTTCATCTGTAGTTTATCTCTGCTTTTTATTTGATCCATTTTTTATAAGTCTCTTTTTTTATCTTTGATTACTCTGCAGATTTCTGAATCCCAGTTTCTCAGACCTTTTTTCTATTTCCATACCATTTTTGAATAAAAAAAAAATTATGATTAATTTAGCTGCTTTTATGCTTTTAGTTGAATCACAGGATCCTGTAGACTTTGAAATAAATTTTTTCAATGCTATCATTGAATTGTATAGTTCAATGTCACCATTGATTTCCTATTGGTAGAGTTTAGGTTGGTAGGAGTCCTGTTTCAGGATCATTTAATAGGGTAACCCTGAAACTGACTTAGTTATCATTTTGTATCTTGGGTTTAAACAATCTGGGAGGAATCTTAAATGGTGATACAGTGGAAATTTTCAGATTCTGTTTCAAATTCATAGAAGATTGATGTCAGAAATGTATTTACCAATTTTATTTTGTTAGCCAAAGTTGTAATCAATAATGGATTTTGTCCTCTTGCAGAGCATGATGTATGTGAACATCTTTGTGATAGAACATTGTATTCATTATTCTTAAGTTATTGTATATGGAGATGTCTATCAAACATTGTCCATTTTTGTTTTTTGTTGTTTCTCCAAACTACCAATGTTGTGAAATTTTGTGTTACTTACTCTGATATTAAAGTTTCCCATGAGGAAGAGCATGCCATATTTGTTAACTTTATCAATAATGAATTGGAGTCAGTCATAGAATTTGGTGCTATCATAATCTTTTCCTTCTCGAATATAAAGATTGGTTATAGACAGAAAGCCTCTGAGTTTTTAATGTTATTTGCAGCATTTTTCATTCCAAAAGGTGAAATTATTGATTTTTATCTTTGAGTGATATGTGGATAAATGAAATTAGTCTAGGTCTTTCTTCTTTCTTTACTTCAATGAATATACAAATGAAGTTTCTTGTTTTTTTTTTGTTCTTTGCTGTTTCTTTTTGTTTCAATAAAAACTGCAATTTTGACTTTCTTTTTGGTTAGGATTTCATCAATTTGATCTTCTTTATGTGCAATGCTTCTGATATTTGAAGTGACAAAGAAAATTTTGTCCTTTTTTCAACTATTGCCTTTTGTCAGGTCAAAGTCCTTTCCATTTTAGGAAATCTGAGAAGAAAAGTTTTGAGACTTGAAAATAAAGGAGAAAACATGTGGATTGATTACTAGCCAAACCACAGTGTCTAATGACAGGGCTACCATTTGTCACTGGTGGGTATCTTTTAGTTTATAAAATATATTAATATGGATATCCTATTCATTAACTATTGAAAATGGTTTAGATTAAATAATTTTGCTCCATAACCAGTTTGTTTGCCAAAATATATAAAATCATAAAAATTAGTTATGCTTCAAAACAAATTTTCTAACCTTGAATATTTTTGAAGTATTTTTGTTGAAACTAATTTAATAGTTTTAGGAGAACTGAAGTAAAGTTTGACTTATATTCTCCATCTATAGTATATTAGTTTTATGAATTAAACAAATTTTGTTTAACTATCCTAATATAAAAATCAAATATTTTAGAATCAGTCAAAAAATGAAACACCATTTTATAAAATAAATACCTGTACAATAGCTGGATCATTTGGTAAACCACCTGTTAACGTTGGCTGAGGTTTTGGAGGTTCACATACATGTAAATCTTTAATATCACTTGCTCGAAATATAATATATTCATAAACTTCATCTCTGGGAGCTACTGGACGATCTGTTGGTCTATCTTCTGTCCCAAAAGAGCGTACTGTAAATTAAATTAATATATATTAATTTATCTATCTTTTAGTGCTATTTTTATATAAATTAATTCAGAAATATTAACTCTTACTTTTTGTTTTATTATTTCTATAATTATTTTGTAATACAATAAATTTTTAATATAATTTGTTTCAATTAAAAAAAATATATGATATTAAACTTATGTAAATAAAAAAAACTCTTTCCTACTAATAATGGTTGTTATTTATATGATTTTATTAAGAAAGTATAGTCTGTTCAGCCTAACCTTGTGCATGACCTTGGAGGCAATCCGGCTGCCTCATCTCTACCGAAGTATCCTTCCATGTTATTCGTCTCATATCAGTGTTGACTTATAAATTGTATTATGACATTCACATATCCAAGTACCAAAAGTGTAATCTGTAAAATATCACAAAAAACAAATTCAATCTGAAATATTATACAGTACATTTGGCCAAACACTTTCCAAAGTAAATGGCTCTGAAAACAGCCGTTTAATAAGAGAGTTCAGATAATGATAGGAAATTTTTGTCTGTTTTGAGTAGGCGATGATGTCAATAAGCATGCTACGAAGATTCCCATTCGTCATTACTGTCCGTTTCATCATCCGAGCCATTTTTTGAAAACATTAAAGGTTCTATCACATTTTCTTCTATGAATCTGTCCATTTCCCAGCCATTTCAGCCAATAACAAGTATTCCTAACCAACGATCATTATTTTTTGAAAATAAGACGAATAATTTGCTACTAAAAACCCTTAATATTTTGACTTGTTTTAATGAAAGTAATATAACTAAATTATTAACTGTATTTTCTTAGAAAACAGTAACCACTTCCGGAACTACTTTGCGCAGATTGCCTCCAAGATCATGCACAAGGTTAGGCTGAACAGACTATAGGTAGATTTATGATTCTGATATTAAACTTATTTCTAATTAAATTATATTTATCATATTATAATATATTATTCTTTATTTTGATATTTAATTAGAAAATCATTATGTAAGTTATAGTAATTTTATATTAGATTAGAATATAATTTACAAAATTATATTGTATATTTATTTTTATAGTTCACGAAAATTATTTTTAAGATATATTACAATATTTATTAAAATAATCAACTTTGTATTCTTTCTTGAAATAATGCTGAACATTAAATACAGTGTATTAATAGCCCTGTATAACATGGTTTCATATAACACAGATCCTTATAATACAGGGATGTACAAACCACGGCCCTCCATTGATTTATTGGTGGCCTGTCTCACCATGTGCTATTTTAACAAGTCACACAATCAACGAAATACTATTTGTAGTTTTGAACAATGCATTTTCAAGTAATGTTTTTCAAATGTGAAATTATGTTTGCAGTGACTCAATAATAATGCCCGTTAACGTTCTCCTCTGCTATGGGCATAGCGGTCAGGATTATCCCTTATTATGGCTCCCAAAACTATTGCAACTCTCAGACCCTCCTAGGGATGATTGGTACTTGTTGTTTCTAAATTGTCTTTTCCTTGCAACTCTCAGACCCTCCTATTGCCCATAATGTCCACCCTTCTCTTAAAGTTCGCACATTTTGTTTCTTGGTCTTTCAGTAAGATACATTGAGCAATTTAGATGACGAAAGTCGTAATATTAACAGAATTAAATAAATAAATAAATAAATTTATTGCATTGCTGTAATCATATAGATTACAATCCACGAGATTCAGGTTAAGTTAGGTTAGTTTAGCCACCATATCCTCATGGGATATTCTTTATCTGGCGCGGCAACTTGTAGGCCCTATCCTCATGGGATATACTGTATCTGGCGGCGGCCACTTGTAGAGCCAACACAGGCTGGCCAGCACCCATGATGGGGTCAACCGGATGGTTGAAGGATGGATTTCAACAGCCGGACCAGGACCCCTCCTGTTAAACTGGAGGTGTGGGACCCGGATTTGAACCCGGATCTTCCAAGGATGGCCACAGCGTTACCATGCGGCCATCCGACCGACCCCGAGATACAGATACCAACCCTTCAGAGGGTTTGAAAAAAAATCGCACTTATTGAAGCGCACTAATCAAATTTGGCACCGCATTATTATATATTATGATAGACTCAAATTTTTTTGCGCAATAATCAAAACTGCATTATTCAAAATCGCGCTAATCAAGGGATTCCTGTAATTATAAGCTTTACTAAAGGCTGAAAATGGTGGAATACTAGTCAATAACATTCTCTACAGTAGTATTTTTCTATGTGGTTTAATACCGTTTTCTACCCTCTGTGTACTAAACAACGGATATTTCCATGCCCAACATGTTCTGTTCACAATCTGGTAGGGTGAGCAGATCATGAGCAAATCCGTTAAGCGAAGGATAGGGTTCAATGAGCCGGACTCTGATCCTCTAAAAAATAACTGGAGATATTGGCGCCGGGAATTGAACCCAGATTATCCAGGATAGAAATATAGCACTCTTCCATCACGGCATCCGTTATAAGTAGTATCAATTTTTCGCCTTTTATGAAATTTAGTATCATTTCAACATATTAAAACAAACAGTTTACATTTATTTTTACTAGCCAGTGTATAGCGTTGTTCAGGAATTTCTGACACGTAACAAAATTTATATTCTTATGCCAACTGTTACATCATCACGACGTCAGGCACTCCGGCTAATAATAAATAAATTTTAAATTATTTCAAATGAAACTGGCATATTTTATGAATTTTATCATTATCGGCGATGAATTTTATCATTATCCGTTGTTGCATTATTATTATGTCATACAATGATGATATTTTCTGACTATTATTATTGTTGCGTCACGATTACGTCATAAAGAGTACGAATCCGAAACAAAATAAGTCTGAACGAAAGTCTAAAGGATATAAATATATGTTTCGATCATGATTCCAAAATGTCCCATCCTCTGGGTGAGCTTGACTCAGGATAGACTATGTTATACGCGCGGTCAAGGAAAGTCACTAACAAAGTTAGTATGAATGAAACGATATGGAAACTTATCCGAAGTAGACAGAAAACATTGCATTTTTTATATAGATAAATATCATTTTGATTATTTTGTTGAGAAAGTGTCTATGATATTTAATAAATGAAATTGTTAATAAATATTTAAACTTTTATATTTAAAAAAAAATTATTTATAGGTGGTGATTTACGTAACATAAGGCATTATTCTCCACAACTGATTATCGGATTTTGGTGGTTAGCCGTTGTGGTTATAGGATATGGATATACCGAATGTTTATTTTCGTTTCTGAGTTATCCACAATTTGAATACGTTCCGTCATCTTTCGTAGAATTACAATCTGAGATTCTTAAAGGAAAATTTAAATGTGGAACATTGAAAATGGGTGGTGTAGATAGCATTTTGATGGTAATTTTGATTAATTTAAATAAATTCATCATTTAAAATTTATGCTATAAATATTTTTGTAGCAATTAAAATTGTAAACCAAATTTTTTATTACTAATTAGAATTCCAAAGAAGGGATATCACAAACGATAAATAATGAAATGAGAAAAGAAGAGACAAATTTGGTTGATTCAATAGAAGAAGGAGTTAAACGAATTTTTGACGAAAATTACGCTTTTATGGAAGACAGTATTGCCATTCTCGAAATCGTGAATAAATTAGGGACAAATAATTTTATACTTTCACGTGATTCAATATTTTCAAATGCAGCAGCTTTTGGTATTCCGAAAGGATTGCCTTACAGAGATCGAATGAATTCTATGTAAGAGAAATCTTATTTAATTACAATAATTTTTATATTTTTAAAATATTATACATTAATTATTAATTTATTTGATTTTATTTTTTCCTATAGAATTCTCAGAATATTTGAAAGTGGAATCATTGAAAAGCTTTTAAAAGATGAATTTTTGAAATCGAAATCGCACAATAAGGATTTAGAGAATCCCGTTGTCAAAGTTCTAACTCTCCAAGACCTCTTAAGCCCATTTATTGTTCTTATTTCTGGATATACGATTTCTGCCATAACACTTGTTATTGAATTATTTTCTAAGTGGAAAAATTGGTCTGTCTATTGTTTCAGAAAATAAATTGGAAATATTTTAATTATTTCCAATTTATATATTTTAATTCTATAATAATTCATTTTATTTTTAATCATAAAATAAATTTAAAAAAAATCTATCTAATTATATATTTTAATTCTATAATAATTCATTTTATTTTTAATCATAAAATAAATTTAAAAAAAAATCTATCTAATTAATATAGGATTGTATATAATAAATAGCTAGACTTTCTGAATTAAAGATTTTAATAACAAATATAAATTCGAATTATACTATAGTATAAAATATTATATATTAGCAGAGGCGGACCGTTAACTTTGAAGGCCTGGGCTGATAGTGTTTGGGGCTTACTAAATTAAACCAAATAAACCTAATGGTGAGAGCTACGCTAAACTAACACGCTTTAGAGGAACTAGATTTGCACTCCCATTTCGACATTGCCACTTTATTTGGATTATTGACAAATGACAAAGTATATTTTGATTTTACCGACTACCGACAGAGCTGATAGAAGACAGAGCTATATTTACTATTTCATCTAGTATTTATGTTTAATCTTTAGCTTATTTTTTGTTATTTTGTTGTATTTTTATATAGACAACACTTATGTTAATATTTTTAGATTGTTGCCGTGACGAATGAGTATTTCTAATGTATTTTTAAAAATTATTTGATTTTGGAATATTGTACCTGACGATGGCGTAATGGCCAAAAACATTAGTCTAGTTTTCGCTAATAAAGTTTATTTTCTTCTTTCTTCTTAGTTTATTTCAAATTTTGCTAATTGGTGCTGATTTTTTTTTTCATGTACTATAATATATTATACTTCATAGATTAATCAGTACTATTAGCACTTAAGTTTCACTTTAATTTTAATGTTACAAATGTTTTTGGCTATTAGGCCATCTTCCGGTTATGTTCCAATAATGATAGAATGCATTTCAAAAATTCTTAATGTGGAAGTACATACAGTTACTATGGTAACCGAACAGAACATCATACAGTAACAGTAGCGATATGCAATGTAACAATTTTTGCACATATTTTTGATATGTATTTGCAGCTATATGGTATCATGGACAAATAAATATATCATACTCACACAAATAATATCAAAAATAATAAAACAGTTTTTAGCTTTAACTTTGCACTAACTGCATTAATGTTGGCTTTTCCTCTCAACCGCATATTTCCAAGAGAGGGGAAGTTCCAACATTGGTCTTTCATTCAATACATTTTCTGTTTTCTGCCTTTTTATTATCTCTATGGATTCTGTCATTGTTGCTTGAGTCAGGGCATTCAGCTTTCTTACAATTCATGTCTCATCCCATTTTATTTTTATGTCCCTATTGTATGCTTCTACAGCTAATGTTGTGGATAGTCTCACCTGGGCTATGTCCCTTTTATGTTCTTCCATTCTTTATGCCAATGTCCTTCTTATCACCACTATATATGCTGGTTCTTTGTGTGTTCTTGCGTCCTCTACTGGAATCCTATACACACTTCTCTTCTCCTGCTAATCTAAGGGATCCTTATGAAAACAATAAATGTGCTGAATGAAAGACCAATGTTGGAACTTCCCCTCTCTTGGAAATATGCGGTTGAGAGGAAAAGCCAACATTAATGCAGTTAGTGCAAAGTTAAAGCTAAAAACTGTTTTATTATTTTTGATATTATTTATGTATATGTGATATATTGTATTTATTTGTCTGTTGATATCATATATCCACAAATACATATCGAAAATACGTGTAAAAATTGTTACATTGCATATTGCTACTGTTACTGTATGATGTTTGGTAACTATAGTAACTGTATATACTTCTTCATTAAGAATTTTTGAAATGTATTCTATCATTATTGGAACATAAGCTGAAGATGGCCTAATAGCCAAAAACATTTGTAATGTTAAAATTAAAGTGAAACTTAACTGCTAATAGTGCTGATTAGTTTGTGAAATATAAGTATAAGTAAAGACAGTTGTAATTAACAGTTTATAATATATTGGTGACAACCACATCGATAACCACTAATTCCTGTTACCTCTACTATTTTAATAGAAGTAATGATCCTATTTAAAATTTTTAATAAATTTGGGATCTGTTTCCTGTATTTCTGCATCCAAAACCTTGGCAAAATTGTGTCCTGATTCTTTACAATTATTCGCTGCTAATAATTCAAAAATTTATACTTTTGAGTCAAAACTATTAAATTTAGACTGAGACTACAATGCAATTTTCATTGGAAATTTCTCACAGCTACAGTCCCTATTCCAATATTAGGAGCCGACTTTTTACAACAGTTTGGCCTTTTAATTGCTCTTAAGCATTACAGGCTCATAGACAATATTACAAAATTTACTCAACATGAAATGATTGCACCATCTTCAGTTAACTCTTCTATCAAAGTTATTTCCAGTGATTTGCAATATCTTAGAATTCTGGCAGAATTTCCATATTTAAGAAAACTGTCACAGAAAATTAAACCCATGTAAACAATACTGTACATTATACAGAGATAACTGGCCTGCCTGTTCATAGTAAATCCAGATGTTTAAATCAGAACTTTATGATGCTATTAAAAAAGAATTTCAATTCATGATGAATCAGTGAATATGCAGATCTTTTAAAGCTCTATGGTCTTCAGTTCTACATGTTGTAGCAAAAGCCTTGGGTAGCATTTGCCCCATTGCTGATTACAGAAAGTTAAATGTTTGTACTATACCAGACATACAAATCGCTCCACCAACTACTCAATTTCCAATATCCAGGATTTCTCAAATATACTCTATGATAAAAATATTTTTCAAAAGTCGATATTGTTTGTGCTTATTTTCATATACCTTATTCACCCTGATCACATATCAAAAATTGTAATATGCACACCATTTGGCCTCTTCAAATTCCTATATTTAAATATTGGATTATGTGGTGCAGTTCATGAACAAAATTCAACAGTTCATGAACAAAATTCTTGATGATCTCTTATTTTGTTATGTATATCTGGACGATATATTAATTTTTAACAAAACTGAAAATGAATATAAAGTTCCCATTTGCATGCAGTTTTTCAGAAATTAAATTCATATGGACTAATAATAAACATTTCAAAATGCATTTTCAGAATTAAGGATTGTTTCCCAGGATCCTGGAATCCCAAAATCCCAGGATCCTGGTTAATTTTGGCTGCAGAATTTATCCCTGGAAGTTTTTTTTATCCCGGGATTTCCCAGTCTGAATTGCTATTACTTCAATAATCAATACTTACAGTCTTACACAATGTACACACAATATATATATATTTCAGCGTTCAAGAAAACTCGAGTAATTAAGTTAATGAAAATTGTTTAAGTAATTTGGAACATTTGAAATTCACGCAGTAACTCATCTTGGGTTTTCTTCTGAATCATTGCAATCTGATTCATCTCATTCTGACTGCGAGGAAAAGGGTGACACAGAGAGCGAAAGACAGCTGAGTGAGCAGACTCTTTATGAGAAATTGGCATGTCAAATCAAAAAACAAACTGAATGTGTTTCTAAAGACCCTCAAAATGAAGCTGAAGGTCAATCACTTGCAAAGAATATATCCATGAAGTTTGAAATCTTTGAGGCAACTGATGAAAAAAAGAACAAATATAATAAAATTAATGGATGCTCTCAAATCTATAACACCAACAAGCTGAAAAGTTTTTTTTTTGCTGCAGGGACTTTTTATAATCAAACTTAGAACTAGACTCAGCAATAAAAGTGTAAATTGCCTGTGTTTCTTACATTCATATTAAATGCCAATTGCCAAATTAGTCTTAAAATAAACTAAAGTTAAATAATTTTTTTCTAACAATCTAGTCACTACTCACTAACATGTCATGGTTTAAAAAGAAAATGTTAATTTTTTGAAAAATAAATTTTGAATTCGTTTCAATTTCTAATTTATACATATTAAAATGAATAGATAAAATGCTGTGAAATATTCAGTTTTAATTCCATATACAAAAATCTCTGTAAATCCTGGGATCCTGAGAAAAAAACATTTTTTATCTCGAAATACTGGGATTACCAAAATCCAGGAAAAAGACAATCCCTATTTAGAATACCAGAAATTTCATTTTTAGAACATTTGATCACTAAATATAGAATAAAACTTCTACCAGACAGAGTAAAAGCCTATTCTAAATTATCTGTGCCCAAAAACAATCAAAGAGCTCTGACAATTTCTCGGACTTTTAAATTTCTTCCAGTGTTTCTTTCTCCATGCTGCAGATGCCCAAACTACACTCAATAATTACTTAAAAGAAATCAAGAAAAATGATAACAGATTAATTGGACAGAGAAGGCCAAGAAGGAATTTCAAAAATGTAAGACATTAATTTCTAATGCAACACTCTTAGCCCATCCAAAATCAGATGCGGAATTGATACTTCAGGTAGACACATCATATTTTGCTATTGGCAGTGAATTATTTCAGGTTGTGGAAAACACATTCCAACCTCTCGCTTTCTTTTTGAGAAAACTCTCCCAAACTGAAAGCAATTATAGTACATAGAACAGGGAATTACTTGCAGCATATGTTTCCATCAGAAAATTTAGAAATATGCAAGAAATTTTCTTTCTGTTTACTGATCATAAATCATTGATATACATTTTTAGGCAATGACCAGACAAGTGTTCCCCAAGACAATGCAGACAATTAGATTTTATATTCCAATTTACCACAGATATTCACCACAACAAAGGTTCAGATAATGTAACTGCTGATAAACTTTCTCGGATAGCCTCTATAGCAATGCCAAACCCTATCAATTATGACAAAATTTCTAAATCTCAAGAACATGATTCAGAATTGATGAGCCTAATCAATAATCTTCAGGGATTATAAATAAAAAAAGTAACTCTACCAGATTCTAATATTTCATTATTTTGTGACATTTTAACTGGCATTTTGAGACCCTATATCCCAGAACAATACTGTCAACAACTTTTCAATGCCATTCATAAAATTTCTCATCCTGGAATTAAAACTACAACTAAACTCATTTTTGATCTCATTTTATATGGCTTTCCTAAATTAACAGGACTGCATTTATCATAAGATACATTAGGTGCAAGCTGGGGCCACATTTTAAAACCTAAAAATTTATTGAAGTTAAGCAATTTTTAATAATTATAAAGTAAGAAAATTCAACTAAAAATATGTACAAATTTATAAACAATAGGTTAAGGTCTATTTTCCAAACTTAGAAACAATTTTTAAAATATTTTTGATGGTGCCTATTTCATATGCAAGTGCTGCCCATTTTCAGTGTTGGAATGAATAAAAAATTATTTAGGAAGCAACTTGCATCAAAATAAAACAAGGACCTGTCAATATTATGCATTGAATTAGATATAATGGACTTGATTAATTATGATGACATTATAGATATATTTGCTAAAACAAAAGCCAGAAAAAAAAACTTTTAGTTATTATCATTTTTTAAATTTAAACAAATTTAAATAACGACAGCTGGATCACTCACTTTGGAGTCCCATCATGCATCACAATAGATCAAGGACATCAGTTTGAAAGTATGTCTTTCTGATCCTTGTCTTGTTTTCTTGGAATCAAGTGAATCCGATCATCACCCTATCACCCTCAAGCCAATGGACTTCTTAAGGATTTCATCCTCTGAAGACAGCTCTCAAAAGCTTAAAATATGGATGGACCACAGCACTATCCACCATCCTGTTAGGTTTCTATACAGCATTCAAAGATGATCTCCAGTCTACCACAGTAGATTTGGTTTATGGAGCAGCTTTCATCTCCCAGGAGAACTTTTCTATCCAATTCCTAGTAAGACTTCACTGAAACAGCTGGTGGTAAACTTAAAGGAATACTTTGCACATATTTGACCAAGACCAATCTCCAGACATGGAAATAAATCCGTCTTTATTCATCCACATCTGAATGAGTGCTCACACACATTTGTATGACATGACAGTGTCAGGAAATCACTCCAGGTTCCATACAACAAACCTTTTAATGTTCTCCAACATCAAAAAAACTTTTAACCTTGATATCAATGGAAGCAGATGCACCATTTCATTAGATAAATTGAATCCAGCATTTCTTGCATCAGACAGCATTGATACATTACAAATCCTAACAAACGAACAGTCTTCCATCAACTCTAACCTTCTAGCAACAATGTTCCATCCTAAAATTACACATTTGGGATGAATAGAATGGTTCCCCAAATGTTTTGAGATACAAGAATGACACTGTAGAAGGAGTGTGTAGCAATTTTTACAGATCCTGGAAACACTGGCCATTCATCGACCTTGGCAACACTGGCTAAGTTTTCTTCAGACCCACTTTTTGGATAACTTCCAAGAACAACTAATGCATGTGCTAGCATCTCTTGTATGATGTGATAAACCTTATTCATTTGTAAATAAACACCAAATAATTATTTAGTGTTAATGTTCAATAGTCATAATGATTGATTGTCAAACATCAGAATTGAATTAATGACATTAATACAACAGTCTATTATGTAAATGATAATGTCATTAGTTAAACAAAACATCTATTCTTAGCACTAATAGCAGGTGGTAAAACTGCTATTAATGCTAAGAATAGACATTTGTTTAATTTACAGATAAAAGCAGTACAAAAAATAACCTCAGTCATTAGTTTGAATTTCAACAAATAGTCTTTTGTTTACAATAGAACATTGTTTGTGAAACATAAAAATGCAATAAACAGTTTACATTGGCAAATAACATAAACCAAATATTCTAAGCCAAATTAACCCTTAGAATAATAATTTAGAATTAAATTAAAATTTTAATAATTATGGTGCCACCATCTGTTGAGTTAATAATTAATTAATTATTTAGATTAAGATGACACCATCCAGTAATTAATAATTAAACTAAAATTTTTAAATTGATTTTCCTGAAATAAAATTTTGCCATCATACCAGAATCAAACCAAGTTTTTTGGAATAGCACTCCAATGCCTTACCAGATTGCCCTACCATGATATCTGGCAGAATTTCATTTTGAGATGATTATGTTATGATCAATTTGGAAACATATCAGACTAGGCCAATAAATTTCCAAATTGGTCATTACATAAGCTTCCCATATAGTCTAACTGGTAAGATATTGCAGCACTATCCCAAAGTTCGAGGTTTAATTCTGATGTAGTGGCAAAATTTTAGTTTAGGAAAAATAATTTTTAAATTCTAATCTAATTATTAATTATTAGATGGCACTTACCTTAATCCAAATTTAAAATTAATTAATTATTAACTCAACAGATAGTGGACATCATAGCCTTGATTTAAAAATAATTATAAAAATTATAGTTTAACTATAAATTATTACACTAGGAGTTAACTTGGTTACAATATTTGGTTTATAGATATTTCCCTAGTTTTTTCAATTAAACAATATCATTTTCACAAAAATACAATTAAGCTTATTTGCTTATTTGAAATATTCTTTTGTCAAAGCTAACCTTGCATTATGAACAAAATGACTTCTGTACTTCTGAATATTAGTAAGTGTTAAATCTAATAAAAGTGAAATGGTTATGTTGAGAAAATGAAAATTAAGTACATTAAAAAAACTCCTTGAATTATGAGCATTCTAATTACAAATATTTGTATATACAAACTTGCTATTTCATTTTCAAATTTTTTTAGAAAATTTTAAAAATTCTTGAAAAATTTTAAAATTATGATAGCAAAATGTTCTAGAAACAAATATAATGAAAACATATACCATAATTTAATATATTATGGTAGTATTAACAGAATGATGGAAGTTTTACCAGAAAAAGAAAAGTAATTTATTCCTAGTGAAAGATATCTGGAAAAAAAAGGAGGTAGCATATATATCCAGCAGTGAATAAAATAGAAATGCTGATGATGATACCAGAAAAACCTTATTTTATAAACATAAGTTTTTATTCAAATCTCTAAAGTAAGAATTTTCTTCTTGGTCCAATTTTTAAGAATGCATTATAAAATATATTACAGTACAGTATAATAGTGATTCCAGTATTTTTGGTACCACATAAAAATATTTTTCACATTATGTACAAAACTTACAAATGAATTAAGTTTGTAAATCAAACAGTATCTGCTTAAGTAATAAAAAGATAATAAAATAGAAAAAAAACAATAAATTCATTATAAAAAAGCACTATAAGTAGTAAACTTTAAAAAGAAGTTAAATAATTTATTAATGAATGTTTTTGATCTTATAATTATATCTTTTAGAAATAAAAAAGGATCCATTTATATCTATTTATAGAGAATCTGTTTTTAGAAATAAAACAATGTAATATTTCATGAAGCAGTTGGAAAATCTGTAGTTTACTGATGATGGGTTAACACCTGAAAGTGTTTTATAATAAAAAATCTTTTTAGTTCAATTAATAAGCCCGTTTATGTGTGTTAATTTGGTTTCCTGAATTAGGATTTTGTTTATTATGCATAGTACACAAGTTTTCTAAATCAAATTAGTATGTTATAGTGAGTATTGTATTGTTGTGTATTGTATTGTTATAAATATTGTATTAATATTTGCAATTTTTATTAAAAGAAAAAATCATTGTCTGTTTTATCAGAAAAAGTTTAGCATTATCTGTTGTGATATTCACAATTTCAAAAATTCTTATTTTTAATTAACATCTTCATATCATCTTGCAATAATACAGACCAGTAATTAATGATAATTGTTTATAAATATTGGAACACAATAAATGGACAATATCTGAGTAACTCGATATTTGGCTACTATACTTAAAGTTCCTATACTTTTATATGATATTTCATCATTTCTGTAAAAAGAAAATCTGATATTTATGGAAAAAGAGAGAGAAAATAAACAAATTTGTATGAATTCATCCTGTATAGTATAATTATTCACAAAAACTAAACCCTTTTACAGATTAAATAATTTATTTTAATAATGATAATGCTTTTTGGTTCTTCCAATAAGCCATCATTAGTTATACAAATAGAATAATTTGAAGAATACTTCAAAAACATTCTATTTATATAACTAATGATAGTCAATGGAATGGTTATCATCATCATCATTATAACAAATTATTTAATCTGTGAAACTATATAATTTTTCATGAATAAATATTAATTTTTATTTAATGAATTTAGAGTTTTCATAAAAAAATCTATTTTTTAAATGACAATTAAAATTATCAAAATATTCTTATAATAGCCTATTTTATTTCTGTTTATTATACATGGAATTATAGTAATTTATGTCATATTATATAACAATTTAACCTAACTTTTATTTTATAAAAAATTTTAGTTAAGTATAAAATAAAATTGATACAGAAATTATAAAAATTAAATAAAAATTTTATTCATATTTTAAAATAGATTTACTATAGAAAAATAAGAATGAAAAATTTATTAAATTAATTAATAATATAATGTTTATCATAATTTTGTTTTATTTATTTATTTATCATTTAATTAATACTTACCAATAATTTCTAATAAATGCTCCATCCTATCTTGTGGATATGGTGGAGAAAAATCCTCTTGCTTCCATACATCATCTAACACAGTAAAAACTGTATCCAAAAAATCTTTGCATTCAGCTAATGGTAATGAATTCAAATTTGCAAATGAATTCTCCAGTTGACTAAATATTTGATAGAAATGGTTGGCTCTTTGTTTTTCAGATTCACTTGATCCATTAATTGATTTATCTGCCCAATATTTAAATTCATCTAATGGAACTTGAATTTCTGCAAGAAAATCATAAAAAAATAATTGTATAATAAATCATCAAAATAATAACTAAAGTGATACTATTGAGAAAGTTTTCTTATGCATGCATTATTTCAAAGAATCAAATTCATATCATTTTTAATTTATATAATTTTGTACATTGCTAAAAGAAAGATTTGATCATTATAGAGCTATCACTGCAACCACCAATGATCGATTATGCACCCCCACCAGGATCATTTCATAAGAAGTCCTGTCTTAATCGCAAAAGACAGTATCTTCTTCAATGGGACTGTAAAAGATCCTCTGGTGCAGGAAAATGCAACCCAAGAAGATCACACTTTAGACTTGAAAGGGCCACACAGTCAAACAAAATGTGAAATGAAGTTTCATCTCCTTGACATCATCTACATATAGGATTGTTGATATTACTATCAACAATCCAAATTAAGTGAAGATGCCTTCTAAGATGACAGTGCTCTGTGAGAATCGTAGCTTCATTTTCATGTAGTGCAAACAACTCTTTAGTTCTCTGTACAGAAGGACCTAAAATGAGAGCTTTTGCTTGCCTTAATTCAGGAGTAAATCTCCAATGAGTGAAGTGCTGGGCTGCCAACCAGTTCCTGACAACTCGCTCAAATTTGTACCCTGACACCCAAACAAGTTGTATCCTTTTCCTGGCAGCCAATTTCTCAATGAGAAGATGATAATCCTATGCAAACTTAGTTGACAGTGAGATCCTACCTAAGCCGATCAGTACACAAACCATCAAACGTCGCCATCAATGCATAAATTCGTGATTTATCAGAAACAAAGCAGAACATACAATGATTAAGCAATTCATAGACACGAGGCATAGCAGGAGCTATCAAATGATTTTAATGCAGCCTGATTGTGAGATAGGATATAAATGTGTTTATTAAAATATCCCCTATCCACATTGATTTTAACACATCAGCAATAGCATAGATTTCTACCTAAAAGACAGTGGCAAACTGCCTGAGGCAGTAAGAACAAGACATTCCCATTCCCTCATAGTAAACCCCTGCCTCAGCACAGTAGTAGTTTTAGAAGCATCCAACGAATAATCATTGAGCAGATTTCATGTCTGCTTACAGCAAAGACAATTTGCTCAAAAGAAGTTGAATCAAAAGCCCCTTGTATATCAAGAAATGCTTCTAATGCAATTTCTTTATATCCAATAGCCCTCTCAATGAGTGACACAACCTCATGGAGAACATTTTCAATCGATTTATCAAAGTCATATGCAAATTGACTGCAATATAAAAGAGTCTTTAGTAAAGCTCCATCCTTAACAAATCTATCCACCAGCCTTTCCATCATCTTCAATAAGAATGATGTCAGGCTGATAGGATAATAAGAGTTAGCCTCAGTGTAAGAACTATGCTTAAGCTTAGATATAAAAGAAACCCTTACCTGCTTCCAGGACCACGGAATATAGCCAAAAGCCAAACAGGCCCTGAAGACATGGCATAAAGGACAGGCCAAGATGTCAATGCCTTGTTGTAAAAACATTGGCAAAATACCATCTGGCCCCGCAGACTTGAAGGGTTTAAAATTACTTACAGCCCATCTAATACAGTGGATTCAACTTAATTGGGACATGTTGGAACTAAGCCATTTTGGCCCAATTAAGCAGTTGACAATTAAACAAAGTAATAATAAATTCTAAAATAAAATATATAATTTGTGGGTAAATAAATAATAGGTAAAAACTAAAATAAAATATGTAATTCGTAGGCAAATAAATAATAGGTAAAAAAACTGAAGTAGTAATAAATTCTAAAATATGTAATTTGTAGGTAAAAAAATAGTAATTAGGTACCTATTTTAATGCTTTATTAAAATAGGTACCTAATTATTAGCTTTTTATTGATCTCCTCTGACTTCATTTTCAACACTAGGCTGCTGATATTCACGCCTCGCCCGATAACTATAGAAAATCATGATTTAATGCTTCTTCGACTTCTGGATCCTTTCCATCACGCTTTCTTTTAGATTATCCCAGAATTTCTTTCTGTAATGCCCACTACTCACACAGTGGATTTTCTTGTTGTAGGAGACATACTATGGTAGATTTTGGTTTATTTCAGCAAATCTACAATGGCCTGTTTTAAATGGCTGCCTTTAATTTTATCCAACAAAGCAATTTTACTTGAAAGTGTAAAATCCTTTCTTGACTAGAGCAAAGATTTAATTTTAAATAAAATCGACACTGTAAATGAATATCGCTAGATACAGTAATTAAATAAAATCGACACTGTAAATGAATATTGCTAGGTACAGTAATGGTAGATTAAAATCGACACTGTAAATGAATATCACTAGGTACAGTAACAGTAGACTCTTAAGTAGACACACTTGCCAGACTCAGGCTGTAAATGAATATTGCTAGGTACAGTAACGATAGACTCTTAAGTAGATGCACATTTACCAGACTCACAACAATAGATAACTGATTCTCTATATGCTAGTGTTGCTGAATACATTAGTGCAATAGATAACTGACTCTCATCACACTAGTGTTGCTGAATACAGTATTGCAGATAACCGATTCTCATCACGCTAGTGTTGTCGAATACAGTATGACGATAGATAACTGATTCTCATCACGCAAGTGTTGCCGAATACAGTATTGTTATGCCAATGATGATATTTACTTATAATTTTACTAAAGAATGGATGTTTATATAAGTGTAGCGACAGTGTGTCAGTGATGTGTATGTAATAGGATGAGAAGAAATGACCTGCTCCATTGTGTTAGCCTGTATTATATCTTGTAGAAAGGTTTAACCTGAAAAATTACCAGTACAATAATAATGTTATAATTTTTATATAAGGAATTTGTTGGCTCAATATTAATTAATAGTGTACAAATAAACTTCCACTTAAGTAACTAGTATATTTACAAATCAGCCTTATTCAAAGTGGAAAAATGATTTTTATTGTAGAAGTACTTTCGACTTCAAGAAGTCATCATCAGCTTTACATAAGAACAATTAGAATACCGATATTCTAATTGTTCTTATGTAAGGCTGATGATGACTTCTTGAAGTTCAAAAGTACTTCTACATAAAAATCATTTTTCCACTTTGAATAAGGCTGATTTGTAAATATACTTTTTTTTAATAAAGCACACAACAAGTATTAGTGAAGTTTTTATATAAGGATTTTTTTAAGAAAGCACATAATAAGTATTAGTGTACGTAGTGTTTCAAATGTTATAATTTTTATAAAAGAAATTTTTTAAGAAAGCACACAAGTGTTAGTGTATGTAGTGTTGTTATACTTTCGAAAAATCCCTAAAATATATCAAAAATTGAAAATTTCTTTTTTGCTACTGGTCCCAATTAAGCATTTAAATTATGTATTAGTTTATTAATTTGGTTTCTTCCCAATTAAGCAAAATTATGTATTAGTTTATTAGTTTGATTTCCGTTCTTTGAGATTTGGCCTGATTATGCAGCTGCCCCAATTAACCAATGGTTATGCAGCTGCCCCAATTAACCAATGGTTCAATTAAGTGGAAACCACTGTATTAGATTAATTAATCACCCTCTTAACAAGTTCTCAATCCACTCTCATGGCATGAGAAACATGTACAATGAGATCTGATTGCCCTTCTGAAAAAGCTGATCCATCTATCAGAATAGACCCAGGAAAGTGTACTCAAAGGCATCCCTTTAAAGAGTCCTTGCAAGTGCTAGTCATCATACCATCTGGCAACCTGATAGTATTAACCTTGCAATAATTCTTTTTTGATATTGTCTTCATTAGTCTGGATATGTTAGATATATCTTCAATTTCCTGACAACATTTTTTCCAAGAACACCTTTTTGCCTTTCTAATTGTTTTATTATAACAAGTGAAAGCACTTCTATATGTGTCCCAATCACCTGTCCTTTTAGCTTTATTAAAAAGCCTTCTTACTTTGAGTCTAAGATTGCCCAGCTGTTTTTTCCACCAAGAAACCTGCCTTGATGAGCAAGCAGTCCTGACTAACAACCAAGGAACTCGCCTTGATGAGCGAGCAGTCCTGACAGGACAATTTTTGTGGTAGGTAAGAGAATTGCCTGTTGAATCTGGTCAACAGTCATCTCTAAATCCACCACTAAGAAAACCTGCTCTGTATACTCCCAAAGTTAAACTTAAGATCTTCTCTAAAGGAAGCCCAATTAGTCCTCTTCGGGTCTCTGTATGTTACTTGACTAGGTACCATACCTTTTAAATTGTAGCAAATATATCTGTGATCTGATGAAGATGGCTCACCAAACACATGTCAATTCTCAATTAACTCAGAAATATTCTGAGTCCTAGGTCAATGACCTCCATTCTGTTAAAAACAACAAATGTAGGTTCATTGCCGTTGTTTAAAACAAAGAGGTTAGTATCCATCAGAAACTCCAATAAATACTCACCCCTTCTGTTGATGTCTTTGTTTCCCCAAACCACATGATGAGAATTAGCATCAACACCAACCAATAAATCAAAATGATTCTTTTGACAAAACTCAACCAAAAGCACAAATTCAGGTGTTGGTGGTAGTTCATCCTTATCATAAGAAAAATATGCAGAGGAAATTATAAATTTCCTATTAGCATCACCTTCATCTAGCTTCACCCAAACAGTGGTAAGATCCCTAGAACAGAAATCCCAAATAGGTGGAACATTTATGCTATTTTTAACAAAAACACAAGTCCAAGGACCACTATCAAAAGTGAAAGTAAATAACTTACTATTTTTACAGTTAAATCCTCATAAAGAATTCTAATCTACTACACTGTCAAAGAGACTCAAACATAAAAACTATCAGCACTATGGCAGGAAATGCTTTCATAACTATAATAACTCAATTAAAATCATCAAAACTAGTAGCACTTTCAATTTAATATAAAATCCTCGTCAGCTACAACGTATAGTACTGTATGTTGTAGCTGAGGAGGATTTTATAGTTATGAAAGCATTTTCTGCCATAGTGCTGATAGTTTTTATGTTTAAATCCTCATATTTGGTCCTTATAGTGCCATGGTTCTTGAATAAGAGCAAGGTCATAACAGCTCTCCATAACCAACCGACCCAAAAAGTCAGAAGCAGCTCAGGAGTGCTGGAGGTTGATTTGGATCATCCTCACAGATCTTGGAAAGAATTGCTTTTGATATACTCCATAAATTTTAAACTTTTACTCCAAATTCATTATTTTGGAATCCCACAATCTAGTAACATTTATAATCTACTATATCTATATCATGAAGCTATCAAATAAATGATGGCTCACTGTATAATAGGTCCCCAACTTCTGCAGTTAATTTGTTAAAAAAAATTCTGTGTAAATTGAAAACAGCATAAGTCCAACAATACTTATATTCAATATACAGGTATCCCTCCTATAATATGGTTTAGCTCTATCACAATTTGAAAACTGTAGAAACTCTTATATAACATGGTACTTTTACAACATGTTTATACTTAACACGTTTAGAAAATTATGTTTACTCTCCTACAACACAGAACATTTTCATTAATTTTTGTAAATCCATAATGGGACACACAAAATACAATCATGGGAAATAATTTGTTAAAATTAGTCATAAATACAATTTCGCTAGTTTGCCATGAGAGTTGATACGCAGTCTATTTTCGATTTCAATTTGAAATTGAGTCAATTGAATTAATTTTGAAATTGAGTTAATTGGCAACCATTGAGTATTTTGTATTCCCAATGTTTAGTTCTTGGATAAAAAAAATAATAAGCTTTTATTCTTCAATAGAGAAATGTGAAAGAGAAAAAATATTTTTTATTCGTAAATTTTTTTTGATATATGTTAAGGAACAATTGTTTTGTAACAGGTTAGATTACAAATTTTGTAAAGAGAGCAGAAGATACACAAAATTTAAATGCATAAAAAGTTCAGAAAGTGAAGTTGATATTGTTAAAATCAAAAGAAAGATTCTCATTTTTAATGAACAATGGTAAGGAAGATATAATTATTAAATGAATGCTATGTAGGCTGTATACTTTTTCTTTCCTTTTGTTTTATATATATTGTTTTTTCAGGGTCTTATGTATATACTTTTTCTTTCCTTATGTTTTGTGTTATTAATATTCTTAATAAAAATTAAGTTTCTTATATGGAATTAAAGAAAGTTATTTGTTTTTTATTGGTTTTGTAATGTAATTCTCCTGTTTATATTGGTTCCAAGTCTCTATAACACAGTTTCACAAACATGGTGTTTTTTAGGAACCTATCTACTGTGTGATAGAAGGAATACCTGTACATGAATAGGCACATTAGCAAATAAAATGGTTAAATAAAATTTATGAGACTACTTCAACCATAAATAAGAAAATTTAAGTCTATTTTGGTTTATACATGAATATATATATATATATATGATATATAACAAATTGTTAAATTTGATTATAGCACAAAAGTATAACACACATATTGTATATAATAATTAAAACATTTAAGTATCACAAAAGAAAAGTAATATATTTACCAGCTAAAGATTTATTTTGATGTTTACTTTTTTTTAAAACATCACCATTTGATTGTCTAACAACTGTTCCAAGACCAATTTCTAAATCACATAATAAGTTTTGTAATTTGGGATTAAATATTTCACTCCAACGTTCATTTTTTAGCAATACAGGAGCAAACACTTTCTTTACAGTATGATAGAGTGCATTAATAGGTGAATCGGAAATAGAAGAAATAAAAATATCACTATATAGGTTATCTGGTGTGATAACATTTGGCTGAATTTTCACAAATATTAAGATTCTTTTTTGATTTTCTTCAGGTTCTACCTATTTAAATTTAATTAGAAAAACTTTTAACAACATTCTTTAAAATATTAAATAAAATAAATTATACAGAAAACATTTTTGAAAAATTAATAACTATAATAT
>AYEL01070885.1:0-14196 GCA_000484575.1 Olivierus martensii | reverse complement strand
TAATTATTTAGTATTAAGTTAGAACTTAGAAAAAGACCTGAGCTCAGGCAGAACTCTGGAATTTGCAGAGTCGCTAACCGTTAGGCTTAGTTAGTATTGACAGTCGTACTAAAGCGCGACTTTGCATATGTACAATCCCGACTTATCTTTATTTTCTATACCATCTTTATTGTTTTTAAACCTCTCATATACTGTGGGCTTCCTGGTTGGGGCCATCTTTCTTGCCAATGATTTCATGTGGTAGCTTCGAGGTTTTGTATATTACCAGTACATACTACAGATTCTCATGCTGCCCTTGATTTCTCTCTTCTTCAGTTCCGGTAAACTCTGGTGGATATTGGGTTTTCCACTCTACTTGTTCTTTTATTCTCCTTAGATACTTCTTACTATATCCGTAGTCTTTCCCTATCTTCTCTATAGCTTTGTATTCTTCTCTCCTTGTCTTTGTATCTGAGCAGTGGGTAATTGCTCTCCTATATAATGCTCTAATGGCCTATTTTTTACAGTCGTCCTTGTCTTTTGACCACCTTGGGATAAGGACTGATATATTAGTAGGTTTCCTATACACTTTTATTTTATAGGCATCATCTTCTTTTGTTATTTCCACATTTAGATAATGTATTTTTATATTAGTTTTTTGGTCCTGAAGCAGTTTTAGACCTATCTCTGGTATATTAAAACATTTCTGGAAGTCTCCGATGTTATCTTCGTCTTTCCAAATTACAAATAGGTCTACTAATTAACCAGTCTTCAGCACTTGTTTAAGGAAAAAATATATACTTTAATAACTTGGTTAACTAACCTCCATCTATAACTTTCTTTTTCTTCTTCATCTAGGTTTTCCTATGAAATGTGCTTTAAATTTGCAATGACAAACTCAAAGAGAAGATTTATAACTTAAGAAGCAAGGTACTTAATTTGAAGCAAAGGCTGTATACTATGGAAAGACAAGATGTAAATACCAAATTGGTAGAAATAGAAAGATATATAAGGAAATTGAAAGCAGAGTTAAGGAAGAAGCATATAAAAAAATTAAAATGGATATTGAAGACGCAATTAGGCATATTGAAAAGATCTTCAATGGAGTTGAATAGAGTGTTGGTAGTTATGGACGATATAGTAATACCATCATTTGTAGAGGAGGTTTTAAGAAAGGTCCAGCGTATGCCACAACAGAACTTATAGACCTCTCCAAAATAATACCCACCATGGAATATATGATGGAAATCCTAGATGAAGAAGAAAAAGAAAGTTATAGATGGAGGTTAGTTAACTAAACAAAAAGGAGGAACAACCAACTAAAGGCAAATGTGGAAGTGAGAAGGGAAAGGACATGTATAGAAAGAACTGCACAGTGGATAAAAGAAAACAATATAATAATAAATAGAGAGGACAAAGGAAAACGCGTGATGTTAATGAACTGATGTTGGACTCCAATATAAGGGAGATGAACCCGATTATCCTGGATAAGAACCCTTACGGTGAAAATAGAGAATCTTTAAAAAAGGAAAGGATTTCCCAGACTTCTTGAAATATAAAACAAAAACAAGCTCCAAGATGCCTGAGGCTGTTTGGATATGCAAAAACACACAAAATTCCTGTAAAAATGCGCCCCATAGATGAACCCGATTATCCTGGATAAGAACCCTTACGGTGAAAATAGAGAATCTTTAAAAAAAGAAAGGATTTCCCAGACTTCTTGAAATGTAAAAAAAAACAAGCTCCAAGATGCCTGAGGCTGTTCGGATATGCAAAAACACACAAAATTCCTGTAAAAATGCGCCCCATGGTTGATAAAATGGGAAACCCACGATAGGGCTAGAAAAGAAGCTAGCTAAGTGGTGTATAGAACACCTAGAGGGTTATGAGTACTCAATAAACTCCACAGAGTGCTTTGTAAAAAGAATGATGCAGAGGACTTAAACATGGATGAAATTATGACCACATATGACTTCCAAAAGTTATACACATTGATCAAGATAGCCTTGACATGCATTGCATTTTACAGGTTCCTGCCTGGAACAGATACCAGGGATATTAACCAAAGTGTAAATTATGACCACATATGACTTCCAAAAGTTATACACATTGATCAAGATAGCCCTGACATGCATTGCATTTTACAGGTTCCTGCCTGGAACATATACCAGGGATATTAACAAAAGTGTCCACTTTGAGAGAATTGGCACACCTGGCGTGCTACAACAGTATTTTTACTTATAGAGGTAAGTATTATAAACAGAATGTAGGAGTTCCGTTAGGCAGTCCAATCAGAGGTGTCTTTGCAGAAGTCTTGGTAAGAACAGTGGAGAAAGATATAATATCTTCGTTCAAAGCCTCAATATCCCTATAAATTCACTAAGTCAATGACCTGTTTGTAACTTGGAAAGACGAAGATAACATCGGGATAATAGAGTGCATAATAAAATAAAAATAGGACAGGTCCAAGTTAACTTCCTCACACATAATATCCATGATAAATATGAGTACTTATACAGAAGAAAAATATATAGGGATGACGACAAGAACTTTAGAGAAAAGGATACAGGAGCATAAAAATAATATAAGAACAGACAAAATGAACACGGAGCTATATTTGCTAAAAAATATCCACCAGAGTTTACCGGAACTGAAGAAGAGAGAAATCAAGGGCAGCATGAGAATCTATAGTATGTACTGGTCCTATACAAAACCTTGAAGCTACCGCATGAAATCATTGGCAAGAAAGATGGCCCCAACCAGGAAGCCCACAGTATATGAGAGGTTTAAAAACAATAAAGATGGTATAGAAAATAAAGATAAGTCGGGATTGTACATAATACCCATAATAAATATGAGTACTAATACAGAAGAAAAATATATAGGGATAACGACGAGAACTTTAGAGAAAAGGATACAGGAGCATAAAAATGATATAAGAACAGACAAAATGAACACGGCACTAAATAGGAGGGTATATGAGAAGGATATCAACATACAATGGAAGGAGGCTAGGGTGATATAACTCTGTGGCAGTAAGGAGGGGGCTTTATTGAATGAGATGTTGGAAATATTAAAAAGATCAAAGAATGAAAATACTTTTTAATGCAAATATATGCATATCAATGTTGTGTTATTGTCCTATGTTAACGAGTGAATAGGAGGGTATATGAGAAGGATATCAACATACAATGGAAGGAGGCTAGGGTGATATAACTCTGTGGCAGTAAGGAGGGGGCTTTATTGAATGAGATGCTGGAAATATTAAAAAGATCAAAGAATGAAAGTGTGATTAATGATTATCCGAATAAAGGGCTAGCCCTACCATGGAAGTATGCATTGAAACAAAAGATGTTATAGATTAAGAAGTGACCAAAATGGTTGCTATAATTTATTAGAAAGAACGCTTTGAAAAAATAAATGCGGATGTTTAATAATTTATGGATATCCATGGAAACAAAAAAGGAGGAGATTGATTTTTAAAATGAATTATTTTCTGTTAAAATTCAATTATTGTTCTTTTTTGAATGTTTTCTTGTAATGATCAGACTGTATAGAGAGTAACTGAAGAGGATCAAGTTAAGAGTGACCAAAAAACGTTTTTTATTTGTTTTATTGTTTAGATTAAAGAAATTTTAAGACTAGATTAAGAAGCGACCAAAATGGTTGCTATAATTTATTAGAAAGAACGCTTTGAAAAAAATAAATGCGGATGTTTAATAATTTATGGTTCTCCATGGCAACAAAAAAGGAGGAGATTGATTTTTAAAATGAATTATTTTCTGTTAAAATTCGATCATTGTTCTTTTTTGAATGTTTTCTTGTAATGATCAGACTGTATAGAGAGTAACTGAAGAGGGTCAAGTTAAGAGTGACCAAAAAACGTTTTTATTTGTTTTATTGTTTAGATTAAAGAAATTTTAAGTGTGTTGATAGTGCTTGGTTATTATATAAATAAGAACATAAGTTTATTAATAAATTATTTTTTCTCTCTAAATATTAGTTGTATATCTAAATTCATTTTGCAATGCTGACTAACAACTGAGTCCTCACAAACAATAGTAAAATTTAAAATAAAATTATTTTGAATATAGATTTTCCATAAAATATGGAATTCAGCATGATCAATCTTAGAGAAAAAGCATTCAGATACAAAGCATTGACATTAAAATTTAAAATAAAATTATTTTGAATATAGATTTTCCATAAAATATGGAATTCAGCATGGTCAATCTTAGAGAAAAAGCATTCAGATACAAAGCATTGACATTTTTTTGTCATGGCATCAATTATCTCTCCAAAATCTTACTTTCACCTAATGATCTGAGATGATACAGTTCTCCTAGAAAATTACATAGCCAAAATAGGAAGTCCTAAAATTTCTCTATGCATAACATCCATTCCATGGTTAAATTACATATCCTTTGTTTAGATTACAAAATTATAGTAAAAAAAGTGCATGAATTATGTGAGTAAATATGGTAATACTTCATAATTAATATATATAATGATAAATTTCATAAATAAAACTGTAAAATTTAAAGTTTCTATATTTTAAATTATAGAGTTATTAAGTTACTTAGTAATCTTGTAATTTAAAATATAGAAATTTTCATAATTTACTATTTATTGAAAAAACTTTTTTATTAATGTATGAAATAATAATTAATAAAAGTTTAATTAATTGATTTTTTATAGGAATTAAACATTGGAGTTCGAAGAGCAAAAATTATTATTGGAGAAAATATTGTATTTGATGGTGAATTTCAACAGGGATGTGGAAATGAAACTTGTGATTACAGTCAAACAATATATTTAGATCCATCAATACAATTTGATACTAAATGCGGATTATCACCAAAACGAAAATCTAATATAGACCACATAAATTATTCTGGTGAAAATATGTCAAAATATAATTTTGAAAATTTCATTAAAACTAAGAAAAATTTAAGAGGTATGCATTTTTTAATCAATATGTGAATTGTATTATTAATACAGCATTGAACATTTTCTCTTACAAGATAATTATAAAAATGATACATATATTAGGTAATTGTAATTAAAGTACCCTTATTTAATGCTGTCTAGAGAGAGATTTAGCATTACATTTTCTCTTACAAGATAATTATAAAAATGATACATATATTAGGTAATTGTAATTAATGTACCCTTATTTAATGCTGTCTAGAGAGAGATTTAGCACTCTATGCAGCCAAATTTAGTAAAATCATGATATTTTAGGACATGTGGAAGACATTTCCATAAATAATAATAATAATACCAAAATTCACTATTATAATACTTGTGGCATTGCAAGCAATAAATATTTTATTTGTATAGGATACTGATATTAGGAATATAAGGACTATTGCTCAGTGTAGTCTCCATTGAGCAAACTGGTAGTTGTAGCTGATCTTATATGGATGACAGTGCATTATTTTCTCATTATCTTCCAAACTGTATCATAGGAAAAATCAAATTGCTATGGCATTACATGTGCACTACTGGAGCCTGGACATTATTTATTAATTGTTCTACAATAGCTGTGACAATATTTTCAATGATTTTTGAAGTAATAGGTATATGCCCTCCACTGGGTTTAACTCCTAGATATCCAGTTTCCTTGAATCAAATGATCATTCTCCTGAGTGTGTGGAGTCATTCTGCCCTTGGCTTTACAAAGTTTTTACAATAGCAAAATTTCCAAAATGCAACTGCAGCAATGTTGTTATTTTTATAAAACAGTTTCACAAAAAAATATGCATTCTTAGAAGGTGATAGTCATTGCAGCTGATATATTCAGCAGTTGCAGTCATTTTGTAGTCAGAACTTGGTTGTAACATGTGCTCATATAAATGAAACTACAGTTTTCTTGTTTGCATAAATGCCATAGTGATGAGTTTTGGTGCTATTTTATGTTTAGACAAATGTCTTTAACATGCTCTGAAATGTCATCATACTAAATTTGTTTGCACTTGGACTGCTAAATATCTCTCTAGACAGCATTAAAACTGGGTACTTTAATTATGATCATCTAGTATATAATTCCATATATTTTTATTTATTAAATATATCATTCTCAATTTATTAATATAATTTGTTTCTATAAAATATATATTAGAAATTCATAAATCAAACAGCTGTTTTTCATTTATTTCAATGTAAAAAATTTTTATTCATTCTTGGGTTTCAGAAATTTAACAATCTATTTCTTTTATATGCTAAAATGTTAAGGAATGTTCACATAAAAATAATAATACAATAATATATAATACTTATAATAAACTACAGTTATTTACTCAATTTGAATATATTCAAGCATAAAATTTACATTTACATGAGTTAGTATAATTTGAGTTAAAAATTCAAAACATATAATTGCAGAAAACCAATTCTAAATTCAAGATTTATATAGACTTTATACAGGGTGAATCAGCTAAATCCGGACAAAATAAACATTTATAATTAAACAGGGTGTGCCAGCTAAATCCGGACAAAATAAACAATTTAATTAAACACCGCTCTTCCGATCTAAAATTTTATTTAACAAAAAGAATAAAATTATGAGAAACATTTATAATTAAAAACAAAAAGAATAAAATTATCAAAATTATCATTTGCACATTAATTTAGAATCCCTTTAGATTAAAATTACTCGATGTAATTCCTTTCTGCCTCAATTACTGCCTCAATCCTTGACCAGAAATGATGACATGTCCTGTGCAACACCTGCCTTTCCAGGTTCGAAAACTCTGCCTCAATAGTGGCCTGGAGAGATGCCACATTAGGATGTCTCGACCTATTATAGTCCCTTTCAACAACGCTCCATACGTAATAGTCTAAAGGATTCAAATCAGGACTGTTAGGAGGCCAGAATTCTTTAGGAAGCAAGTTGCAGCGAGCAACTCTCTTTGTTTTAGCGGCATCAGACAGCATCTGTAGTACTTTTATGACGTAGGACTTGTACCATAGGTCCTCTTCTGCAATTCGACGCATTGTGGCCTCACTCACACCCAATGTTTTTGCCAACTGTCTGAGAGATTGCCCTGGGTCTCTGAGATGAGCTCTTGAGCTCATCGGACAACTTCCGGTGTCCTTGACGATCTCCCCCTGGAATGGCTCTTCCTTGCCGGGTTGGCAGAACCTTCTTCAGACTTCTCTGAAGCCGCATATCTAGCAGCAACATCATAAACTGTTGATCTTGGATAGTTAAAGAACCGAATTATTTCGGAAGGTGAACGTCCAGCGCGAAGGCCTTCGATTATCGCTGCTTTCCGATTATATTCTGCACTCGATCTTAACTAATCAGCTATTTTGTACTTATCCTCAAACGCATCGTCTGTCTGGCTTACTAAAACGTCAACAGCATCGTAGCGTTGACGTCAAATATGGCAGGAAATTCAATTTGAAATTTGTCTGGATTTAGCTGACACACCCTGTATAAGCCAAGTAATATGATATCAGTGTGTTCATTAATTGATATTTATGAAAACAGCCTGTCTCCCAATGCTATAGCTGGATATTTTTCTTTTTACTGTCCTAAAGTGGTAGAATGTTTACAACAATAGTATTATTAATAAATTAAAACAATAAAAAAGGATCAATATACTGTATATATAAGTCAATTAAAGATTAAAAATGTTTTTGTTAAATTGTAAGATTTATTGGTTCAGTTGCTGTGCATCATCATCATCATCATGTCTTTATGCTAGGATTTAAAAATGTTTTTGTTAAATTGTAAGATTTATTGGTTCAGTTGCTGTGCATCATCATCATGTCTTTATGCTAGGAACATGATCACCATATTTATTCCTAATAAAGATTATTATCTTAAAGATATGGAAATGTTATATTGAGTAGATGGATTTTGTCACAAAGATATGAATATTAGTTCATCATTGTATCATTGACAAGAAAGAATATGTTTTTAACCAGAATAGGAAATAAGACCTTTATTAAGTTCAGTTGTAAATCTGTGAGCAGATATGTATTTCAGATGTATTCTCATCCCTTTTTGGTTAATAATTGTATATCATTGATGATATACAATTATTAACCCATTGAGTGCCTTTGCAATGATAAGACGGCAAGATGGCGGAACAAAAAACGATAAAAAACAATAAAATTTAATCCTAAATTATATAGTGGAGCTATCATGGAGCAGTTCTTTTTTGTTTATTGGGTGAAAATAGGTGCCTCTGATGATAGGTCCTAAATTTTTCGATTGCCAAAATTTTTTTTTTAATTCTATTCTAAAGATAGAAAATGTGAATGGATTGTATTCATAGAATTTGGATTATTATTCATTGACTCTTATCGACTCTGCTTTCTATTCTATCATATTTTAGTACTCTTATTTTGATTTTGGAGTGAAATAAAATTATTTTTGAAATTTTAAGCAAACATGGAATTTTACTAAGATGAACTGTAAAATTCGTAAAATTGAAAAAATTTTACTGTTAATACGAATAATCTTATTTTGATTTTGGAGTGAAATAAAATTATTTTTGAAATTTTAAGCAAACATGGACTTTTACTAAGATGAACTGTAAAATTCGTAAAATTGAAAAAATTTTAATGTTAATACGAACAAGGTTAATTCTATTAAAATATAGAATATTTTTACTTATTTGGTCATTTAATGCTTTACTTTTACAGATAATTTTTTAAAATATGAGAAAATCGTATTGTAAACAACCCCAGGCAATAAAAAGGGCAGAGTACTTTAATTGTTTTATGACGGCCAGTCATTTTGCAGGAAATTGCAGCCAAGCCTACTTTAACGTGCTGCTTATGGTATTGGATGTAGAGTGTCAACAAACTAAAGGCCAATTAGAGTAAAGTAGAAAATGTTATTGCTGTTTATATAGGCTTGTGGACGATTTTCATATATGTTATGTTTTTTGTTATAAATTCGAAAAATTTATAAATGATTAAAATAAAAGTTATTGAAATGAAGAAAAAACATATCAATAAACACATTTTATTTAAAAAAAATGACAATATTTTTGTCAATTTTTGACTAATTAATTAACTAACTAAATTAATTAAAATTTGCGTAATACTTCGTTTTTTATTGATAATTTTTTAAAATATTATTCAATTTTCTTCATTCTTATCTCATTTTATTCAAAAGTCTTGCCATGATCAGAAAATATCAAATATTTCGTTGGATGGCTAAGATTTCATATATAAAAATCATGTTTTCTCTGTTCTCATATAATGAACAAAAAATTGTAAAAGAAATAAAATTTGAAAGATTTTGTTACATTGTTAGAATCACAATAAAAAACATAATAAACTATGAAAATTTCAAAAAAATTTGATGAAAATTAATCAAGATATTGCAATTTACATTGTTTTGTTTTTTTTGCATATTAACGAGGCTTAATTAGAAAAAATTGACAGGCATTCCACAGGTTAAATATTAATTACATTGTTGCAGAGATTTTGCTTAATTTATAAAATTTATCTTCTCATTATTTTATTATTAAAAATGTATGACTATGCATGGCTGTATATAAATTATTATTTTATAAAAATTAATCTCATTATTTTATTATTAAAAATGTATGACTATGCATGGCTGTATATAAATTATTATTTTGTAAAATTATTCATAGTATACAAATTATATTTTTGTAGCATATCAGATGCTACAAAAAAGGATTGAAAATATATAAAATGATCACACACTTCACATTAGTAGCCTATCCTTTGACAGTTCCAAGATCTTTCATATTTGTTCCTAACAAATCTATTTTTTAGTTTTATTTTTAAAATTATGTGAATATGTGTGAATGTGTATTATAAAAAAATAAACAGATATATATGAATGTTTATTTAAATACACCTATCCCTCGATTTGCACAGTACTCAATTTACATTGTTTTTCTTTTACAGAGTTTTTAAATGAAAACGAAAATTACGGTTTCGCTTTTACACGGTTTTAAATGAAAACAAAAAAATTTATTTTTTACTCAATTTACACGGTTTTTAAATGAAAACAAAAAAAATTTTTTTTAGCACTCAGTTTACACGGTTTTAAAATGAAAACAAAAAAAATTTCTTTGCTAAAGGGTTTGTTGTTTGTCATTATGCCATTTATAAATTAAAAGAGTATCATATTGTCACATTTTGTTGATTTACGAGTTCATAGAGATTAATAAAGAGTGAATACAACTATATTTTGTATAGTCCAATTTAGAACTACTAATAAAAACAGTCTTCAGCATTTATTTAAGCGAAAAAATTATAGTTTAATAACTATTAAAGATCTTTTGGCTTAATAAAGCCATCACATCAGTAATAACACTTTTAAATAAGACGAATTGGAACAAATTAAATTCTAATTTGTTTAGGCTTAATAAAGCCATCATCAGTAATAACACTTTTAAATAAGACAAATTGGAACAAATTAGAATTTAATTTGTTCCAGTTAAATAAGACTAACTGGAACAAATTAAATTCTAATTTGTTCCAATTTGTCTTATTTAAAAGTGTTATTACTGATGATGGCTTTATTAAGCCGAAAGATCTTTAATAGTTATTAAACTATAATTTTTTCGCTTAAATAAGTGCTGAAGACTGTTTCTATTAGTAGTTCTAGTAAGAAGCAAAAGTATATTAAATCTATTTATTCCAATTTATTTACACGCAAAACAAAATAATCTTGTTTCACTATAACTAAATCCAATACAAAATCCGATAATTATCTCATACAACACTAATCTATGTCTTTAATTCAGAATAACTCACAATTCATCTTAGTCAACTTCACTTTCCCAATTTATTGCTCACTATTAACTTTTACTGTCCAAGTCTTGCAGTTCAACTAAATTCAACTCAGGCTTGCAGCTCGCCTATTTATATAATTTTCCTACATTCTAGATCGTACGATAACTGTTGAGTTAAGAATCATCTTGTTTCTAGAAATTCTGTAACAAATATTCCTTTCTGCTGAGTTCAGCGTCCCATTCAGCTACCAGTGGTGCAACCCAACCGAAATATTGTTAATTTGTTTTTTTGTACTGTATTTGGTGTTAATTAATGTTTATGTTTTCATTTTCAAAAATAAATTGAAAAAATATAAGCATTAAATTGTGTCTAAAAATTAATGAACCAATTTTTTTTTTCTTTAATCCTTTTCTCATTTTACACAGTTATAAAGAACATATCCTTGCTTTTCTTTATCTGCTTTAGATTAAGTGCTGAAGATTGTTTCTATTAGTAGTTCTAGTAAGAAGCAAAAGTATATTAAATCTATTTATGTTTACGAGTTCATAGAGATTAATAAAGAGTGAATACAGTTATATTTCGTATAGTAGTATTCTATTTATATTAATAAAGAGTGAATACAGCTATATTTCGTATAGTCCAATTTATTACACAGATTAATAAAGAGTGAATACAGTTATATTTCATATAGTCCCATTTATTTACACACAAAATAAACAATCTAGTTTCAAACTAAATTCAATACAAAATCCGATAATTATCTCATACAACACTAATCATATAGTCCAATTTATTCACACAAAACAAAATAATCTTGTTTCATATAAGCTACATTTCGTATAGTCCAATTTATTCACACAATGCAAAACAATCTTGCTTCACTATAACTAAATCGATAGTCCAATTTATTCACACAAAACAAAATAATGTTGTTTCACTATAACTAAATTCACAAAATCCGATAATTATCTCATACAACACTAATCTATGTCTTTAATTCAAAATAACTCACAATTCATCTTAGTCAACAATATATGTCTTTAATTCAGAATAACTCACAGTTTTTCTTAGTCCACTATGTCTTTAATTCAGAATAACTCACAGTTCTTCTTAGTCCACTTTTCATGTCTTTAATTCAGACTAACTCACAGTTGTTCTTAGTCCACTTTCGCTCCTTTAATTCAGAATAACTCACAGTTCTTCTTAGTCCACTTTAGCTTTCACAATTTATTGCTCTCTATTAACTTTTACTGTCCAAGTCTCGCAGTTCAACTAAATTCAACTCAGGCTTGCAGCTCGCCTATTTATACAATTTTACTACATTCTAGATCGTACGATAACTGTTGAGTTAAGAATCATTGTTTCTAGAAATTCTGTAACAAATATTCCTTTCTGCTGAGTTCAGCGTCCCATTCAGCTACCAGTGGTGCAACCCAACCGAAATATTGTTAATTTGTTTTTTTGTACTGTATTTGGTGCTAGTTTGTACGGAATATTGTTAATTTTTTTGTACCGTATTCGATGTTAATGTTTATTTTTAAATTTTCAAAAATAAATTGAAAAAATATAAGCATTAAATTGTGTCTAAAAATTAATGAACCAATTGTTTTTTTCTTTAATCCTTTTCTCATTTTACACAGTTCTCGCTTTTCTTTATCTGCTTTAGATTGATTTACACAGCTCACTTAAATTGAACATATCCTTCTATTTTGTATGAATTCTGTGTCTCATTTTACGATTGAACATATCCTTCTATTTTGTATGAATTCTGCATCTTGTTTTACAGGTTTCGGTTTGCACATGAACATATCCTTCTATTTTGTATGAATTCTGCGTCTTGTTTTACACGAAAGATATCCTACTATTTTGTATGAATTCTGCGTCTCGTTTTACACGGTTTCGGTTTGCACAATTTTTCCAGGAACTTATCTACTGTGTAAATCGAGGGATGAGTGTATATTCAAAAATATTAATTTATTGAACATTTCACAAATAAGATTGGAAATCTGTAAACCAATCTTTTTTTAATAAATTAACACTGTTATCACTAATCTACATATCATCAGTTATATAAATGGAAATATAGTGATCCTTGATATTTTTGATCAAGAATTTGTATTTACTTTGATAGTTCTAATTATTTACCAAATGCATGATGATTATTTTGCAGCTGATTTCAGACATCAGATTTAGGCTTCTAGTGATCACATGTATGCTGGTTGGCTTTCTGTTCCTGTCAATTGCAGCAAAATTTTTGTTGCATGTTTTGATTTTATATCATTTAAACTTTGTTAGACAGTTTTGCTGATATTCAAAAATGAGGAAATGTTTAATATTTCTTTGATATTTTTTGTCAAACAAATACTTCGATGAATTGTATTGAAATGCATCTGGATGCAACACACCATGATTTCATTTTGCTCCATGATCTTAGTTTCTCTCCATATGATCTCATGACATTTGATATATGAGTGTGGCAAATATCAATATTTATTCCAACAATGAACTGGATTTAAAAAAAATTTTTAAATTGTAAAAGAATTATTTACTTCAATGAATATCATATTATTTTTAATTCTTGAAATTTGGGTATTGGTTTATATATAAGTTTCAAATTTTTACCAATTTTTATACTCTGAAATAGAAGGTTAGCTTTTATATGGGATAGTTTATTCACAAGTATACAGTAAATTATAATGGTAAACTGTAATAAATTGAATTTAAAAATGATATATTTTTGAATAAAATTATAATAATTATGTTGGAATCAGATATGGATTATAATGACAAATTAAATGAACTTTATTAATTTTAAAATTTTTATACAATTATGGATTTTATAATTTTTTGATAAGTCATTTGAATTTTGAGTGAAAATAGAAATATTTTTGAAAATATTACGAATAGTCATTTTCAGTTTGTATTATTATGCTAAAGTTACTAATGAAACAACTGATGAAATATTTATTAGTAAAGTTTAATTGAAATGGATATTTGAACAAAGATGCAAAATAATAATCAAAATTATAAATTTCAAATACAGTGAAACCCCGCTCGTGCGTTCCCGTATCGTACGACTTTCCCGCTTTAAACGTCTATTTTCGGAAGTCCGAACATTTTCCTATACTTGCAATGTAAAACTTTCCCTCTTCCTACGTTTTAATTATATAACTTTTCCCGCTTCCTACATCCAAAAATTTTACGGAAATGTCATTCCATTTTTGGTTTTTCACTTTTGTTTTGTAGTTAAAAATTAATTATTTATAAACAGTATTCGAAATAGAACTGTAAATTTACTTTTGACAGCAATATGAGAAAACTTAACTTGTAATTTCGGAGATAGCCTAAATAAAGTAGGAACGAGGGAACGACAATCGTATTTAAAATTTCATCATCCATTAAAATAAGAAAATTAAAAATGTATACTGTAATTATGAATGCCACCTGGTTAGTTTCGATGTTGTAAAAAAAGAAATT
>AYEL01070883.1:0-36294 GCA_000484575.1 Olivierus martensii | reverse complement strand
GAAAATCTTGAGTACAGGATACGAAAAACAACATATCACTGTAATGCTATGCATTACAGCAGACGGCCATAAATTATCTTCGTATTTGATTCTTAACAGGAAATTAGTGCCTAAAAAGGAAAATTTTCCCAAAGACGTAATCATACGTGCTCAGAAAAACGGTTGGATGACTGCCGAAATTATGGAAGATTGGGTTAATTCAATGTGGAATAAAAGACCAGGAGGTCTTCGAAATCCTCAAAACATACTTGTCATGGACGCGTTTAAAGGTCATTTGACGGACTCTGTAAAAAAGAAATCGAGATGAAACAATTGCGATTTAGTGATAATCCTGAGCGGTATGACAAGCCAGCTTCAGCCGCTTGATGTAAGCATTAATCATTAATAAGCCATTTAAGGACTACGTAAAAAAAGAGTACGAAAACCGCTTGATGTAAGCATTAATCATTAATAAGCCATTTAAGGACTACGTAAAAAAAGAGTACGAAAACTGGTTGCATTTGAATAACCACCCTTTAACTGCTTCCGGGAAAATCAAGAAGTCAAGTGCTTCGAAAATTGCAGAATGGATATCTGTTGTCTGGAAAAAAGTTTCCAAAGAGACTATAATACATTCTTTTAAAAAATGTTGCATAACAAATGCATTGGATGGCACAGAAGACGACACCGTGTGGGAAAATGGCGACGCCGGCACCATTCTGAAGTCAGCTGTGACAGTGGGAGTGATGAATCATTTTCGGAACATGATACTGACGGTTAGAGCAATTACATGTTCATGTATGTATTTAAAAGTTTCTTAATACTGGTAAAATAAATTAATTATTCACTTCTTATTAGTTCTCATTTTAAAATTTTTTTAATTTCGTAAATATCGGATATCGATAAACCTTTTTACACTATTTGTTATTTTTTCACAAAAACATGTTGAGAATTTGGGGTGCGGCTTGGAATCAATGGCGGCTTAGATTCGATTAAATACGGTACATTATCAAGTCAAAGAGGTCAAAAATCCGGATGAACTATATTAAAAAAATTGTGATGGATTTTTCAAAATCAACTGAAAGGGTACAGAAAGAGGAAGAAGCAAAAGGTGGACAACAGCCCATTTGTTATGGATGATTTGACTCTACCTGACTTTGTGCTGAAGGCCCAAGCCGTAGTTTTCATAGAAACTGTGACTGAGGTAAATCAATTTCCCAAGTTGAAAGAATTCTGCATGGCAGCGAGAGAGAAGAGATGGAGAATAGCGGAGATGTGGTGTGACAAGAACAGATAACAAGATCAGGACTTAGGGAAGATGATTAAATGTGCGACTAGGCTCACTACTAAGTGGCTGGAAGAAAACAGCGTGATTTGTACAATGGTGGATAAAAACCACAGCTTGGTGTTCACGAAGAGAGAGACTTATCAGAAATTTTTGAAAGATTATATCAGAGAGACATATTCAGAGGACTTGAAAAGTGATCCCACTAATAAGGTTTGTCGCTGGGTGGATAGGCTTCTGAAATGTAAAGCATTACCAACGTTCCTAAAAAACTCGAATGTGACAACACCTACATGCCCACGCCTGTTTGGTTATGCCAAAATTCATAAGAAGCCAATAAAAATTAGGCTAATTGTTGAGAAGTTTAGATCACTTCTGTACTTAGTTGAGAAAAAACTACCCAAGTGGTGTAGATTGAAACTAAAGGGCTACCAGTACTTGATTAACTCTACAGAGGAGCTTCTTGATAAGCTTTTGGAGAAAGGACCATTCCTGGAAGAAACACTTAAGACTTTTGACTTTGAATCTCTCTATCCCTCCATTCGGATTGAACCAGCTTGTATTGAACTTAGAAAGTCCGGGTTTAACCCCGGGCTCCCTCTCAGGTTTCGACTCTGCCGGGTTTGCAGGTATTCACCCTTATCCGTCATACTAAACGTTATATGAACATGAAACTCCTTTTGTTCAAACGGTCTAAAATGTTATCTATTATTTCAACAAACGACTCCATAATTATTACTCAAAGTAAATCTTTTTATTAAACTGACAAATAAGAAATACAACCTGACTTGTCCCGTCTTCGTTAAAACTTCAGTTAAATAGAACATAAAAAATTCAATTAAGTAGAACATAAATAAACTTCACAGTTCTAAAGTTGGTCGGCCACTTACCAACAGGTCTCACTCCACACACCTCAATCTCAGGACGGGACACCTGGCCCTCTCGTGTTAACTATTTTAACTAACATCAAATTTGCATTTCTTGCATCAACACCATTACAATAGATTAGTTTCCTAACTAATAACATACAATTTTTACATTTAATTTTCTGGTTATTATTTTTAAGGAAACATTCAAACTTTATCATTACAATAATAAACACCATATCTAAGACGACAAAATGTTCACGGCGGTACATCCAATATGGCCGTTCGTGTCCACTCGGTGACGACAACAGGTAAGGTGAACTGTTCTCCTCGGCTTTCTCAATCCGTTTCATGACGTCCAGCTCTCTAACCTTCACAAACTTTATCATCTACTATGTAATGGCCTGCAGGAGGTGGAACAGTGTGAAGGGCTGGTAGAATGTCTGAGAGAATTCTGTGACCTGGTCTGTCATAATTCTTATTTTAGGTTTGATCAAAAGTTTTACCGATAAGTGAAGGGAATTCCAATTGGTACTCTGATGGCGGGTATATTGGCCGAGTTGGTGGTTAGCCGACAAGAGCAGATGGCTATCCAGC
Organism: Olivierus martensii; assembly: GCA_000484575.1. NCBI lineage: Eukaryota > Metazoa > Arthropoda > Arachnida > Scorpiones > Buthidae > Olivierus > Olivierus martensii. Next base: position 33,567 of record AYEL01070883.1, on the reverse strand, counting down.
TTTTTAACCTGTTTTTAAAAGTATATCTGAGGTACATAGACAATATCTTAGTCATATGGGAGAATGAATGTAAGGCACAGGAAATGGTTGCTTTCCTGTTGAATAATAGTTTGGGGTTTACGGTTAAGAAGGAGCAGGAAAGTAGAACAGATGTACGCTTCATCGACTTAAAGATCGCTATTACGAATGGAGACTATAGAACTATGATGTATAGAAAACCTAGCAACACTTCTTTGTACATACCTATGGTTTCTGAGGATAGTCTTTCCCACAAAACGGCTGCCTTTTTTGGCTATTTTTAGGAGACCCTACATTATTTTGGGATTCACGGACTGAATGGAGAAGATTAGTATGGTTATGGAAATAGGCCAAGAATATGGGTATGGAAAAGCTTTATAAGGAAGCTACATCACAAGGTAGAGAGGAGTTTGTGTAAGGAGAACATGCAGACAAGTAAATCAGATACCTTTAGGAGTGTTGACCAAGCCTGGTGGGTAGAAAAGTTTGCCAAAAACATTGGCAGGTTAACCAATTATAGTATGAGTTTTAAAAGGAACCTGACTGTTTTCGGGATGATTAGAAATGATAGACTGGTATGAGGATAAGGACAAGAGTGGGGTATATGAAATTTCTTTAACAAATCACTCATTGGGTAGGGAAGAGTTTTATGTAGGATATACTGAGAGGAACTTAGAAGCGAGGATAAAAGAACATAAAACAGACCTTAAGTATGGAAAACTCTCCACTGCGCTAAGTCAGAGATCGCTGCTGCACAATATTGAAGTTCAGTGGGGAAGAGCGAGAATTATTCGGCTAGATGAGAAGAACTGGGACAGGAATAAGGCATTGGAAATCCTCAAAAAGAAAAAGAAAGGATATGAGATAAATTTTATGGAGCCACAAACATTCTACTAGCACATGGAGATGGTTGTTTAAAGTCAGCAAAGCAGACTAAAGGATATGCTACATTTGGTTTTCGATACTCCCATATGGGAGTGCTGCTTATTGTGACAATTATTACTTTATTTTTATTTTTTTGTTTTTTATTTTTAATGATTGCAATTGTACATATTTTTAATTTGTGCAGATTTTAAATAATTTTTAAAATCTATAACTTTTTATGGTTTTTGTAATATGCTTAATGTATTCTTAGAAGATCTGTTATATACGAAATATATGGATTTACAGGCAGGTGATGCTAAGGAGAGCACTTCCAGATGTATTCCTGTCCTTTTAAATTTTGTTATGTTTGTTTATTTTGTGTAGTTTGATACCCTGTTCTTGTGTAACAGGGTGAGTCTTGTAGTAGAGCTGAGGAAAAACAAACCAAAAAATAATACTCGAAAGCCCTTTAGCAGTCAAAAGATTTTAATCAGAAACGCTTTCAATGCACTTAGCATCTTCCTCAGCTGCTGCTACTAGTCTTGTAGTAGCAGCTGAGGAAGATGCTAAGTGCATTGAAAACATTTCTGATTAAAATCTTTTGACTGCTAAAGGGCTTTTGAGTATTATTTTTTACTTTGTGTTTAATACACAAACTAAAAAACATTGAACTTTTATTATAAATTATTTACTCGAATATTTTTGATTTTCATGAATGATTTATGAATACAAATCGGTATTAGCAATAAAAAATGTTTATAATTAATGTAAAACAATAGAAATTCAGTTGATTCTCATTATTCACATATTTGACTATTCGTAAAAATATATTTGTAACCACAAAATCGATTTTCGCAGAGTTTTTGCTCTTATTCATGGACTCCTGCTGAGTTACAAAAATACTGTTACCAATATAAACTCTCTAATAAAGGAAGTTGTTTGTTAGCAAATGTAATCTGTGTCATTTTGCTAGAAAAGTCTCATTACCTATCCTTGCTCACTCTACAGACTGCAGGTAGGCCAAAAGCCTGTTCATATCTTCTGCAAGTCCCACAGATATTTTTGATTTTCATGAATGATTTATGAATACAAATCGGTATTAGCAATAAAAAATGTTTATAATTAATGTAAAACAATAGAAATTCAGTTGATTCTCATTATTCACATATTTGACTATTCGTAAAAATATATTTGTAACCACAAAATCGATTTTCGCAGAGTTTTTGCTCTTATTCATGGACTCCTGCTGAGTTACAAAAATACTGTTACCAATATAAACTCTCTAATAAAGGAAGTTGTTTGTTAGCAAATGTAATCTGTGTCATTTTGCTAGAAAAGTCTCATTACCTATCCTTGCTCACTCTACAGACTGCAGGTAGGCCAAAAGCCTGTTCATATCTTCTGCAAGTCCCACAGAAGAATATGACCCTATGCTTGATCGCAGCTTCAAATTTAGGTGCCTAATTTCCTGTGCATTTGCTCCTTATGCCGAGATTTTAGAAGATCTGAGGCAAAAAGTGACGCAGACAAGGCTGATGCAGTTTTTCAACACAGTTCAGAAAGATAATGTGTCAGCTATCACATCAAACAACTACCCATTAAAAATAAGATTTTATTTATTACATAATTAGTGTTTTAAAAAATTAAATAAAGATTACCCTAATTATAATATTGTATTGTACACTGCATATACTGTAATTATTTGGTTAAAAATAAGATTTTATTTATTACATAATTAGTGTTTTAAAAAATTAAATAAAGATTACTCTAATTATAATATTGTATTGTACACTGCATATACTGTAATTATTTGTAAGTACTGTATACATATTAAATAAGATGTTTAACAGAAAAACACATATAAAGCAAGGATGAAAATGTTGGGAAGAAAAATTCGCAAGAACCTAATTCAATATTTCCCATAGGCACAATGGTTCAGTATTCGCAAAGAATTTACAGAACATAACTACTAAAAAAACGAGAATTGACTGTAATACATGTTATAAAATAAATAAATAGTGCATATATTTTCTAATTCACTGTCTTGTTTCACCTGTTCCCTTTATTTATGTGTTAAGATTATCTCATTTAATGCTGTTTCATTTAGCGCTTGTCTATTTAGAATGTATCCCCGCATTAAATGGAGTCTTACTGTATGAATTTTTTGTCATTAATAATCATCATTTAAATTACAGTTCATCATAAGTTGGACCATTGTAAGTTGACTCTCTGTATTCTACAATTTGGCCTGTATTTAATTGCTTTTAGATTCTCATTGGTTCATAAATTTAAATTGTAAAATTTATGTTGAACTAGACATATAATTTATTTAAATGTCTAAATTAAATTTTTCTAACGATTATTTTTGAATTAAGGATATGGTGCCACCATTATAATAGAAAAATTTAATTTAGACTTTGTCTGCTAGGGGAAGTTTGGTTGTATTGTTTGGTTAATTTGGAATAGTTATTCCCCTAATTAGTGTTTATTAGAGTATTATTTAAATGTACTTGATTTTTCTATATTTACATTGAACCATTGCTGGTTTTTCAATTTGATACTCTAAATGTTTTGTATTTAACTTACAACAGAATTTTTATTTCATTTTCAGTTTTATATCTTAAAACTTAATCATAGCACATCTGGAAAATCACTTTTTATTTAAATATTATATAAAATTTATATAAAATTTCTTATTGATTTTAATATCCAATAGATTTTTGATTTTATCAAAATGCATTATTTTTTTTTATCAGAATCAGAATTATTTTTATAAAATTAGATGGTAAATATTTATATTTTATTATATCAAAACATTTTATGCACAATAAATAAAATATTCAAGTTATTCACAAAATAATTTGAAAAGTTTAAACATCTGATTTATCATCATTTTAAAGATAATTGGTATTTCAGAAATGGAATAAGCAAATAAAAACTAATGCATTTAAAGAAAATTGAGCAATTTCTTTTAGAAAACTGGAAAAAATCTTTGAACATGTATTTTTATATTTAAAAATTTTTTATTTCATAAATAAAAGATTATTAATTTCTTACCTTCAGCACTTTTAGCATTATTAGTTTACGAGTAAAAAGCAGTAAAAATGGAAGATAATTATAAAAGATTATTTTTTTTATTTTAAATGTTACAATTTTATGACATTTTTTTCCATTTATATTATAAATCAGTTAATAGAAATTAAATTTATTTCATGAAAAAAAAATATAAATATGTTCATGTAAATTACATGCGTATTTTGTGTATATTCTTTTGATTAGATATGCAGAAGTTTCCATTACGCATGAAAGATAATGATTTACTTGTCACTGAATTATATCGTGATCCTTCTAATGATGTCATCACTGCCATAAGTGTTTATCTTACCCCTAAAACAAGTATGTATATTAAATAATTGGTAATATATTTATAAAATAACTTATTATTAAATAATTAAAGGAAATTGATATATAATCTGTTATATTCAGTTATGATTATTTAAAAAATTTAAATATTTACATAGTAAATACACTGGATTTCGCTTAATTGGGACAAATCTCAAAGAACGGAAACCAAACTAATAAACTAATACATAATTTAAATGTTTAATTGGGACAACATTTTGCTTAATTGGGACTGTAGCAGAAAAGGAATTTTCAATTTTTGATATATTATAGAGTTTTTCAAAAGTATGGACAACATACATACACTAATCTTTGCCAAGATGTCAAGAAAGGATTTTACACACATACACTAATCTTTGCCAAGATGTCAAGAAAGGATTTTATACTCAAATTTTGATATATTTTAGGGATTTTTCCAAAGTATGGCTACACATACATATTTAATCTTTGCCAAGATGTCAAGAAAGGATTTTACATTCAAGTAAAATTATGAAATTTTTAATTTTTGAAATATAGGGATTTTTCGAAAATATGGCAACACATACATGCACTAATCTTTTCAGAAATGTCAAGAAAAGATTTTACACTCAAGTAAAATTGCTTGACTGAATAAAATTAAAAGCCATCATAAACTCGCTGAAATAAATCAAAATTCACGTCATCATCATAGCACGTCTCCTACAACAAGAAAATTAACTGCGTGAGGAGTGGGCATTACAGAAAGAAATTCCAGGAACATTTAAAAGAAAATGTGATGGAAAGGATCCAGAAGTTGAAGAAGCATTAGATCAGTGGATTTCTATAGTTAGCGGGCGAGGTGAATTCAATATCAGCGACCCAATATTGAAGACAAAGTCTGAAGAGATCGGTAAAAAACTAATAATTAGATAACCATTTTATAAATCATTAAAATAGGTACCTAATTATTATTTTTTACCTATTATTTGTATACATTAAAATAGGTACCTAATTATTATTTTTTTTACCTATTATTTATTTATCTACGAATTACATATTTAATTTTAGAATTTATTATTACTTCGTTTAATTGGGACAAAATGGCTTAGTCCCAATGTGTCCCAATTAAGCGGAATCCACTGTATATTAAAAGAAATATTAAATTTTATGATCTTCAAATTGGCAATCAGAGTTATATGCTTGTTGTTTGAAAATTATAAATCCCTGCAGTAGTCACACGGGTTTATTAAATAATAATTTTAGTTAAGAAATAAATCAGAAAATATTTTTGATAATTTTTTTCAATAATTCATTACCTGTATTATTATATTTTACTTTATTTTACCTACTTTCAATACATAATTATTTTTCATTGCTTTTATGATGATTAAATAAAAAAAATATCTATATGCTTATTATATATGAAACAACTTTATTCATTGTAAATAAAATCCATTTTGTAATCTGTTAGATATCACATTTCAGTATTCATATTATATTTATAAAATAAATGGATAATTAGGTTCTTAGCAATAATAAAACAAAATCTCTTCAAACTTACTATAATGATATATATAATCAGACTTTTAATAACAGAAAATTAATTTTATATTTTAAGGTGTAATAAGCATGAAAAAATTTTTTTATCATTGTATTTATGTTCAAAATTCATAATAATAATAAAATTGGATTATTATTTGTTATAATATTTATAGTATGAATTAATTTTAGTTTATTTAGTTTATATTTTGTTTTTCAAGTTATAAAGAGTTATTTTCATCGTTTTTTTTTTTTACCTAACTCCTTTAAATTTGAAAGTTCACTCAAACAAAAATGAAAAATAGCTATTATCAGAATTCAGATAGGAGAAAGAAAGCTTTATTGTAACTAAAGTAAAGCTATCTCCAAAAGGTTCATTAATTTATGATGATTTTTTAAATTTATTTTAAAATATATATTGCAATTAAACCAAGAAAAAGAATTTTATTAATTTGACTTAAAGAAAAGAATTCTCACAAAAAAAGCCATAAATTCAGCTTTAATGATGATAACTTACCATAATTTTCATACTCTCTTGCTGGTTTACAGTAGATATTCTTAAACAATCAAAATTATTTAAAAATCATATATTCTTTATTGAAAAAAATCTAGAATTGTTCTGCTAAGTTATACCTTATTTAAACTTGTTAGTTTAAACTAGTTGATAATGAAATCACTTATAAGTAGTTATTTAACAGCTGCTTTATATACTGTTTTGATACAACTTCAAAATGGTCATTAAAGGAACGACTGTTTTGTAGCGAATTAGATTACAAAATTTGATGAAACTTTGATGCAACTTTAAATGCATCAAAAAGTTCAGAAGGTGAAGTTGATATTGTTAAAGAAAAAAGTTCTAGTTTTAACGAAACAGTGGTAAGGAAGAAATAATTATCATATGAATGTTATATAGGCTGTATACTTTTTCTTTCTTTTGTTTTACGTATATTGTTTTTTAAGGACTTACATATTTTCTTTCTTTCTTTATGTATCATGTTATTAATATTCTTAATAAACATTTAAGTTTCTTATGTGGAACTAAAGAAAGTTGTTTGTTTCGAACTTGTTTTGGAACGTAACTCTCCTTTTTGTATTGGCTCTTGCTCTTATATAACATGGTTTCACACAACACAGTGTTTTTCAGGTACCTATCTACCATGTTATAGGAGGGATACCTGTTATAATGAATAAGGCCAATCATAAAATAAACTTCCTTGAAACATTGAGATTTATTCATACTTATTTTTTTATTTTTTGAAATTCACCATAACATAATCAAATATCCCACTAATAAAGAAAAAGAAATTTGTTTCATTTTTGTACTAAAAATATATAAAAAATAATAAAGTTTTTATTATTTAAATACCTATCTACATTTCCTATTACCATTTTCTAAAAAATTTCTGTAACGGAAAAGAAATCAAAGTTTATTATACTAAGACATTTTTGCTTATTTGTCATGGTGGATATCATATGTTGTACATTATTTACTAACTTTTCGTTTAATAACTATTGTTAAAATTAATATAGTTTATGTGCAGCCCGCTATAATTTTTTTTCTTCAAATGTGGTTCAAAGTAGTCAAAAGGTACAACACTTCTGATATAAAGCTTCTTGATTACTTACACTGGATTCCGCTTAATTGGAACACATTGGTACTAAGCCATTTTGGCCCAATTAAGCCACTGCTCCAATTAAATGAACTGATAATAAATTCTAAAATAAAATATGTAATACATAGGTAAATAAATAAATAGGTAAAAAAAATAATAATTAGGTACCTATTTTAATGCTTTATTAAAATGGGTACCTAATTATTAGCTTTTTAGCAATCTCCTCTGACTTTGCCTTCAGCATTGAGCCGCTGATATTCATGCGATCTATAGAAAACCTTGATCTAATGCTTCTTTGACTTCTGGATCCTTTCCATCACATTTTCTTTTAAATGTTCCTGGAATTTCTTTCTGAAATGCCCACTCCTCACCCACTTGATTTTCTTGTTGTAGGAGATATGCTATGGTAGATTTTGGCACACCAGTTACATTACTGAGTCTATCATGGCTTGAATTAAAGGCTGGTTTTTAATTTTATCCAGCAAAGCAATTTTACTTAAAAGTGTAAAATCGTTTCTTGATATCTTGGTAAAGATTTTAAAATTTTAAATAAAATCGACACTATAAATGAATATTGCTAGGTACAGTAATGGTAGAATCTTAAATAGACGTACATTTGCCAGACTTACAACGATAGATAACTGATTCTCATCTCGCTGGTGTTGCGAATACAGTATTGTTATTGCCATCATGCTAGTGTTGTCGAATACAGTATTATTATGTATTATTTATCAGCGATGATATTTACTTATAATTTTACTAAAGAATGGATGTTTATATTAGTGCGACGACAGTGTGTCTAATTTTACTAAAGAATGGATGTTTATATTAGTGCGGCGACAGTGTGTGTCAACAATGTTTACGTAATAGGACGTGAAGAAACGACCCACTCCATTGTGTTAGTCTGTATTGTCTTGTAGAAAGGTTTAATCTGAAAAATTACAGGTCCAATAAAATGTTATAATTTTTATGTAAGGATTTTTTTAAGAAAGCACACAACAAGTATTAGTGTATAGAGTGTTGCCATACTTTCGAAAAATCCCTAAAATATATCAAAAATTGAAAATTCCTTTTCTGCTACTGTCCCAATTAAGCGTTTAAATTATGTATTAGTTTATTAATTTGATTTCCGTTCTTTGAAATTTGGTCCAATTATGCGGCTGCCCCAATTAACTGGTGGCCCAATTAAGCAGAATCTACTGTATTTATTTTTTTTAAATAACATTTTCATCAATTGCAATGTAGTGAGATTGGTTTATATGAAATGATAAATCATTATAAAACATTATAAGATGTTGATCCATGGTAATTAAATAAGCCTACAATCTCATTTCATATTAATTAGGTTTTTACAAAAACTGACTCTTGAAAAAACCTGTTTTTGAATTCCAATATTTAGAAAAAAGCCAATTAAACCATTTTTCAAATTTTTGCAAAAAATAATAATATAATTAAAATAGTAAAAAACATTTATATTTATTTAAAACTTTTTCAGTTTATTTAATATTTATGAAACTATAAAAAAAAAAAAAAACTAAAATAGCTAAAATCTGTACAAAATATAAATTGTAAATTTTTATTTAATATTTTTCTTCAGGAAATATGATTTCAAAAATATAAAACGTCTAAATGATTACTTAATCTTGTTCTTATTCTAGATACAAAATTGCCTAAAATAGAAAACTCTCTCTCATTGGCTTAAACTTGGTTTTATTGTTTTCATGGCATCAAATATTGAAAATTCAGTGTTTTTGGATTTGATATTTCTTTAGGTTCCTCAAGAAACATAAATTGATTTTTCCATGGCTTCTTTTCGACCAGGGGTGGACAATTATTTTCTGTCGAGGGCCGGATTAACAATTTTCATGATGAAGCGGGGCCGTATAAAATTGAAATGTACCTAAGGCTGAATTCAACCTTATGGCGCCATTATGTTATGAAATTATTGATGATAACATTAGCTCATCTATTAATAATTGTCGGCCGGATGGCCGCATGGTAAAACTGTGGCTTGCCATCCTGGGTTCAAATTCAGCTCCCACACCTCCAGTTTTTCAGGAGGGATCCGAGCTCGGCCTGTCGAACCCCATCCTTCAACCATCCGGTTTACTCCATCATGGGTATTGGCCGCCGTCAGACACATTCGACCATCCGGTTTACTCCATCATGGGTATTGGCCAGCCTGTGATGGGCTCTAAGTGGCCGCCGCCAGATACATAATATCCCATGAGTATATGGCGGCTTAACAAAAACTAACTAATCTATTAATAATTAATTAAAAACTATTTTGACATAAAATGACTACTCAAGTTCAAGCGAGATTGATTTTTGCACAAACATATTCCTCTCACCATCACACGGGACAAGAATAATGGTTGTGCCAAGTTTTCTGCACACGTTCTTGTTAATCTTGCTATCATGTGTTGCCACTTTTGTGATACTTACATAAAGAATATATTCGTGTATCAATATGATTTTAAAATATATTTTTAGTGTTATTTTCTTAGTTTTTGTTTGTATGCAGAGAGTTCAAAAGCATCTATAGAAACTATTTTTCATTAGAAACATTAGAAAATAATTCATCCTAGGAATTAATAAATTCAGATAGTCTCCCACACCTCCAGTTTTTCAGGAGGGATCCGAGCTCGGCCTGTCGAACCCCATCCTTCGACCATCCGGTTTACTCCATCTGGACCTTGTAACTGTAATGTATTCTAGTTTATGCAGCGGGCCGCCTTTTGCCCACCCCTGGTGTAAGGTGTCATCAAAAGAACTTGGATTCGAATCTCATCTTTTAAAAAGTTTTTTTTTTATCAAAACTGAAATGAAATTATTGTACAATGTATTTTTTATTAATGAGAAATTACTATTTTGTAATTATTTAATTCTATTTCTAATTATTAATACTGTTACACAGATGAACATTAAAAAAGAATAAGGAATGTAAATTTGTGATTTTCACATTGGGTGGATGTCCAGGAGTCCATCTTAGAGAGAACCCTGATTACAAATACTATTTTGCTATGCCCTTTAAACGTTTCTATCCCAAATATTAAATATATGTATAAAGGAATATAATTAATAAATAAACTTTTTTTACACAAGATATTTATTTTAATTAACAGATATGGATTATATTATTATTGGTGATCGGGATCCTCCTTTATTTTTTATGGCTGATGTGCATTTATTTGTGATACTCATCATAAAAGAACTCAAAAACAGAATTTTGTTTTACAGTATGCACATTTTATGAAGCTTACATTTTTACAAGCATACAATGTCTTCATTATTGAGGTAGAGAAACATATTTTATTGACATTTAAAAAATAAAGATCTCTCTTCAATCAACTTTTATGTGAGTCATGCATATAGAATCGTTGGTTTAAATACAGGGGCATTTAATTGGTGTAACAACAACAAAAGTCCATTAATAAATGTGCACACTGTAAAACAATATTCTGTTTTGGATGCTTTTATGATGAATATCATCCACATAGATGCACATTGGCCATAGAGATCAAGGAGGCTTTTGGTCACCAATAATAATATAATCTGTATTTCTTAATTACATTCCTTTATATGTATATTTAATATTTGCAATAGAAATATTTACATGGCATAGAAAAAAAATTAAATACAGGTATCACTCCTATAACATGGTAGATAGGTTCCTAAAAAACACTGTGATGTGTGAACCAATACAAAAAAGGAGAGTTACATTCCAAAACTAATTAAAAACAGATAACTTTCTTAAATTCCACATAAAAAACTTAATTTTTATTAAAAATATTAATAACATGAAATATAAAGAAAGAAAAAATATATATATTTCAGTGGTGAGATTCAAATAATTTAACAACTGGTTTGCTGCCTAATGACTGTTTTAAGTATAAAAAAATGATATATTGAAAGGTAATTTATTATTACATATATATTAGTGTACTTCATCAAAGGTATAATAAGTTTTATGAAATGAATAAATAAATATTACAAGCATAGTTCCATCTAATTTTTTTCATCTATGGATGAAAAGAATATTACTTTGAGCACTTAGAATTTGCTATTGCGCAGATGAACATTAAAAAAGAATAAATGTAAATTTGTGATTTCCACATTGGGCAGGTGTCCACCTTAGAGAGAGCCTTGATTACAAGTGCCATTTTAATAACTGATTCACTGAACTCAACAAAAAATTAGGAATTTGTTCTGCAGAACTGGTGCAAACCAGCTGAATCTCATCACTGCATAAGACCCTAAAAAAACTATATACATAAAATAAAACAAAAGGAAAGAGAAAAAGTATACAGTCTATATAACATTTGGATATACTAATTTAAAAAACAGCACTAATATAATATAATTTATCAGTGTGTCTTTGTATTTAAATTATTTTTTATTAAGAATTTTTATAATAAAAAAATAACCTTAAAAAAATTTCCTTCCATTAAAATGTTTTACTGATTTTAAGAATTATATAATGCCTGTTTTAAATAAAATGATTTAGTGTTTTTTAATAATGTACTGTAATAAAAACAATGGTTTTGCATTTTTAATAACAGATTTAATGCTAGAAAAATCAACATATATATATGTTAGTTTTTCTATGCATTGTAGTAACTTGCAAATTATTTCTTTAAATTTTATAAGCCATTTTTAATTATAGTGGTATATTTTATAAATTAATATGTATTTATCAGACATGTTTTAGCAAGTCAATTTCCTGTATCATTTTACTAATAAGCAAAAGTAAGGAATATGAATTTATTTAGTTGATAAATCATTAAAGATTTTGCTTATTATAATGAATAAAATCTTTTATGAAATAATTTTAAATTTGATCTTTTTCATTTCTTTCTGATATTGTAAATTATTATAAATATCCCATTCTTTAAGTAATTTATTGTATTTAAGTAGGCCTAATATATTTCTAAATAAAAATATATTAACTGATACAAAAAATCACTTTATTACCGTAACTATATTTGATCTTAAGTTTAATGTTATAACTTGCACATTAAGTACATAACATGTACTTAATGTGCTAATGAAAGTTAAATTAAAACATAATATTTAATACTTATTCATTAATATTGCTTAATATTTTTGATACACAAATCAAATTTATAATAGAAAACTTTTTAGGAATATTATTTATAATTTTAATAATTACAATATTACCAAAGTGACTTTTTAATTAAAATTATTATATATCTGTTAGGTAAATAACTCAAAATAATACTACATTTACAGGAAAAATTTTTTACTTGGAAACATTTTTAGTGAGAACTCTCCTTCAGTCACACAGATTCACCATATCTATGTGGCTAAAGAGGGCAATTGCTTTGCTGAAAATTTTTCCACAAATAAAGAATTTTTCTTGTTTAAGTGCTATTATTTTAAGTTACTTATCTGCAAAAAAAGGCAGAGATATACAGTTGATATCTGTATTATTTGTGAATTATATTTACTTGATATTTCCAGAATTTATTTTTCTTTTCAATTTTTTTTTATATTTGCTAAAAGTTGAACTTTTGCATGTTTTTAACTGTGTAATTTTTTTTGATATATTAATCATTATTTATTATTGAATATAAAAACCTTTTATCTGATTCAAAAAATTTTATTTACATAATTAAAAATCATTATTTAACATTTTATTTGAAATTTTGCTTAAAACTTTATCCGCCAGGGGAAGTTTGGCTTGTTCGTTATTAATTTGTGAAATGGTTTATCCCCTGTACGTTAGTTGTTTATTATTGAGTGCTCATTTCTATATACGAAATATCAAAATACACCATCCTTAATTTTTCTAAGCGATGTCTCAGTTGGTAAAGGAAACAATCTATAGTCATGTGTCAAAATTAGGCAGTTCTATTAGTGAAAACATTCACGATGGACACAATATCAATGATCATTTCTCCGAATAACAAATAAGCATGTGTAGATTGATCATCGGTTAGACTAAAGATCAGTAATAAAACAATAAGAATAATAGACACGAAAAATGCACAAAATAACTTGCCTGCAAGATGAATTTGAGCCGTGAGATGGTACAATTTTAATTTTGTAAAGTCTTGTAAAAGTAGTACCAAACGAAAGAGGTCAATCTATAAGTCAACGATCACAAAAAACAGGACTCAAATCGAGGATATATTCGAGATAGATTGCTATAATAATATGTTATTGTTTGTAATATGTTATTGTTTATATTATATTATAATAATATGTTATATTATTATAATATAATATTATATTATAATAATATGTTATTGTTTATATTGCTATAATAATATGTTATTGTTTATAGTTAACAATCCATTCTACCAACATATAATTAATTGCGAGTCATCTGTTCCGTTATGTTTAAGAATGGAATAAAAAGATGTATATTTCGGAAACAGTACCGATTTCACCTTTGATTTTTTTATGAACTTTGACCTACAGGTTGTCTCTTTCGTTTCGTACTACTTTTGTCGGCATTACAATCATTGCAATTTTACCTATAGTAATGTATTTGAATGGCTTTACGTCCACTATGTTGTCACATCACACAAGAAAACAACTGAATTTTCTCTTTCTAACCTGTACTATTATTTTAATAACGTCCATTTAACAAGTGAATAACTTAAATCAATTTAAGGCTGAACTCACATGTACCATAGCAGAACTACACCACGATCAAAAAACTGTGATGGGTTGGTGGACAGTCGTAAATTATAATTATATTAATATAGAAACGCATAATCTAACTCACACGGACTATGTGTTGCAAAGCCGTTGAAATCGACTTCAGTTAGTGGTCCGTGTGAATTATATTATGTGTTTCTATATTATTATAATTTTTTTTATGCCCCTTTCCAATCAGGGAGATTATTAAGGGGGCAAGGACAGTTCCATGGTGAAGGACGGGGATCACCAGGCCGGGCCCAGTACCCCGAAAAAATCTGGGACCAGACCTGGTCCTCCTGCGTGGCACACAGTGTTATCACTCGACCATCCGGCCGCCATATTAATATAATTATATTTCACGACCGTCTACAAACTGACCTCAGTGTTGTGGTCATGGTATGTTCTGATGTAGTACATGTAAGTTCAGCCTAAGTAGATATTCCATCCAATCTGCGTGGTTGGCCCTGTAGACGAAATAACTTGATTATAAAATTTTTTCAATGAGTCCTCCTGATTAGTCAACATACCAATCTGAAATCACGTGTCAAAATTAGAGTTGTATTTGTAGAAATTCTCACGAAGAATATAGGCCATCATCATTCTCCAAGCAACAACAATAACCACCTGTATACTGATCATCGCAAATACTAACGGATAGTAATAAACAGGCAAATAAAATGCGTAATGGGCAAAATAAATATAAAAATAAATTGGGTGCAAGAAAATTTCAAACCCAGATGGATTATACTTTTATTTGTAAATACTCTCAAAGGACTCGCTGTTATTTTTCTATACTTACACATTACAAAAATATTTGATTATATTTATTACTTGACAGATTCAGCCATATAAAAATGAAATAAATATTTTCAGTTGTATTTATGACATCACTACAATATCTGTTGATGATAATTTTACATTAATTCAAAAAAATCTTTCATTTTAGCTTAATTGAATGGCTTTAGAATTGCTATGTAGTGAGATCACACAATTGGAGCAAGCAAAACACCTTTTCTGTTTTTAAACCATACGGTCTTTTGCCAGCAGAATGTCTAATGACATCAATAAAGATTAAGTGGGATTCATGGTAATGTGCCTCGAGGCAGATACATTTTCAAACGAGCAGCAAAAACAGGGCCAACGAGAGGAGAGTGATGATGTGGTAAAATTTCTCAACTCGGGATTCATAAGGGGTTACATATTAGCCACAATTTGTTTTTAAGCGCCAATTAGCTGTAGAAAGACAGTATTGAAAATTAGAATACGAACAGGAGTAATAAACTGCCCCAACTTTATAACTCTAAAATTACTTTGGGACATACCCCAGCGACGTCTCTCAGCCTCCGGCAAAAAACTTTAGTCCCGGTGGAGTATAGTAGAGTACTTAGAAAATTCTAGAATTACTGCTAATTAATCTATTAATATATTAAATTTTGAAATTAAATTATAAAATCACTCATCGATCATCGACATATTTTTTTTTATTGCTGGCGTAGCTGCAACGGGTTTACTAGTTTTAATTAAAATTTGGTCTGAAGCAACAACGTAAGTATCAGATGACATAACCCAAGATGATATAAATTGGGGATTCCTGCATTTTCTTTCTTTACATATGTTTTCAACTAGAAGTATTCCTTGGTTTATGCAAATAATTGGGATCAAAGTTTTTATGTAACCCAAATTTTGCATGTTAGAAAAATTTTTTAATAAAACTTCTGAACTTGTTGATTGCTATATTATATTATGATGCCATGTTATTCCCTAATTGAAAGAGATACAACATCTCATAGAAAAATATCACATCAGTAATGTGATATTTGAGATCAACAAATAATATAGAAAACATAAATACAATAAATCAAATAACTTGTTTGCACTTGTAACTTATAAATATGGATGTTTATGCTCTGTATTTCAAAAAAAAAAAAAAATTATGGAATATATTTTATATAAAGTCAAATTTATAGAAGTTGGATGAATGTAAACTGGTGAACCTGTATATCTAATAACATTTCAAATTTTTAAGATTCATTTTCTTAGAATTATCAATCAGAAAAAAATATTTCTTTATCAATTTTTCAAATGCAAATATTCATTATTGTCAACTATTGTATATACTTGTGTATAAGCCAAGGTTTTTTCTCAAAAAATTTCTGAAGTGGGGGTCGGCTTATACACAGGTAAAAAAAATCATCTTTTTTTGGCTTGAGAAATTGCCCTACACGACGCTCTTCCGATCTGGAGAAATTGAAGTAATAAGCAAAATTTTTGGCTGGAGAATTTGAAGTAATAAGCAAAACCATAACTTATTGAATGCATCTCCCAAATGTCAGGAAGAAAATTTTGCAATAATTCATTTAATACAATACCAGGTAAAATTTTATCTAACCCCAAAGCAATCGAATGTGTTGTGCCGCCAACTCAACTTGCGTCTATATACCATAATCAGGTATGCAATGCCATGCTGCCTGATATGACATGACGCAAGAACTTGAAAATCAAGAATCTTACCTAGGATTCATATTTTGGTGAAAAAATATATTTATTTTGGTGCAATTGTCACCTTACCAAAGCACAGCAAAAGTGGTACAGATCAAAAGGGGGGCATAAACATTCAAAAACTCCCTAGTGGACCAGGGGTCAAAGGTTAAAGGTTTACAAGACAGAGGCATATAGGCAAGATAGTTAATGAAGCATGGGAATGGGATGCCTCACGTTGCAGACTGCAGCGAGGTCAGGTACAACGTCAAACCACATGCATCATTTGCAACCAATGGAACTTTGAAGCTCTATATCTCATAAACCTTTGATCTTTCACTCTGGTCCACTAGGGATTTTTTGGGTGTTTCGACTCCCCTTTGATCTGTACCACTTTCACCATGCTTCTGTAGGGTAACAATTGTACCTTTATTTTTCATTATTATTAATTACGAATGTTTTAATCCATTAGCTTAATCAATAAATGACTATTATATTTAACTAAAATAGATTAAAAAGTCACTTAAATAATGTTTAAAATAATGAAAAAATAATAATTATTTAAAATCTGGTACTGAAAAATAACTGTAGTCTATCTAAAAAGTTATTGTAAGTAAAATCAAAACTTTGAAATTGCACACTTAATGTCTAAAAATCATGTTGCTCATGTCAATCCTAACAGTGTATGACATCATCGTTAGGGTGATCCACTCATTTTAAAATACGATTAAAGATTTAAAAACAATAACTCAACTCAACTCAATTAGACAAAATACAACGTAAAGGAAAATGAAACTTCAAACAGTCTCTTGGGACCCATGTGACATAGACATATTATTCTAATGCAATTTTTACTGCGATACTTTAATATGGAACTTTTTTAGAAAAAACAATAGTTTTTCAATATTTAAAATCTGGTACTGAAAAATAACTGTAGTCTATCTAAAAAGTTATTGTAAGTAAAATCAAAACTTTGAAATTGCACACTTAATGTCTAAAAATCATGTTGCTCATGTCAATCCTAACAGTGTATGACATCATCGTTAGGGTGATCCACTCATTTTAAAATACGATTAAAGATTTAAAAACAATAACTCAACTCAACTCAATTAGACAAAATACAACGTAAAGGAAAATGAAACTTCAAACAGTCTCTTGGGACCCATGTGACATAGACATATTATTCTAATGCAATTTTTACTGCGATACTTTAATATGGAACTTTTTTAGAAAAAACAATAGTTTTTCAATAATAACAATGAAAAAATATTTTTATGTAAATTATCAAAATTTATTACTATTTGTTAACTTGATATTTTCTGAAGCTAATCATCCCAATGATAATGTCATTCACTGACATCAATCTCACTTCGGAGTAAAGTAAAATTTTACTTTACCCGATGCGATCAAGCGCGTCGTATCACCGACTCCAACCTGCACTTATATAAGTGCATCAGACAGGTGATGCCACGTTGCCTGATGCACCACAACACAGAAATTCTCGACAATAATCCAAGAATCTTATGTAGGCATGCAGCGATGGATCACTTTGAGTTAAAGTAAAATTTTACCTTTTAAATTAATATCCTGGTGCGATAAAATAAATTCAATTTTAGAAATGCTTGGCGGGCCGCATGAACATGTTTAACGGGCCACAAGCGGTCTGCGGGCCACGTGTTGCTCATCCCTGCTGTAGACGAAATAAATTGATTTTAAAATTTTTCTATGAGATGTCCTCATTAGTCAAGATATCAATCTGTAATCACATGTTAAAATTAGACAGTTCTATTGGCAGAAATTCTCACGAAGAGTATACATCATTACCGTTCTCCGAGTAATAGTGATAACTATGCGTAAATTGGTGATTGCGAAGACTATCAGATAATAATAAACATGCAAATAAAATGTGTAATAGACATGAAAAATAAAAAATAAGTTGGATGCGTAAAGATTTTGAATCCAGATATATTATATAATTGAGTCTCTATAGTCTGGCACCTCTCCAATTCGACACTCTGAGAACTGCCGCTCTGCCTAAATGAAATTTTCATGTCACAACTTGTCAATGTGCGAGAGAGAGAAATGAATGAATAGCGACTGACATAAACAAATTGTCAGTTGCTATTTGTTCATTGCACAGGAGTTATAGTCAGATTAAGTTTTAAGCTCAGTACACTGTTTAATATAAAATAGTGTGTTTTTACTGTATCAGTATTTATTATTTATCTTTACATAATATCACAAATTGGAAAAAGTGAAAAACGAAAATACAAGACACTGACTGTGGTCAAAAAGGCAAAAATATTGATACTTAAGAAACTTGATTTGGAAGAAAAGTTTAATGATTTGGTATCAACAGTCTATTGTAACATTCTTTTTTTAGGCTTACTACTGATTGAATTACAATAGATTGTTGATAGCAGAGCCAGTTATAGGAGAGAATGCAAATATTAGTGATTTGGCTTTGTTTTATGGTATTGGATGAGCCACCATTTATGACATTAAAAAAATAGGATAAAAGTGAGGGGTTTGTGAAAGATTTGAACAGCAAGAGCAATGACAGGAAAGTCTTAATAAACTGAGTGTTTATGTAATTCCATTTTTTTCATTGAACATCCAATAATCTGACAAATTTATGAAATCTGATAAGCTTTGGTCCCATATGTATCAGATTAGAAAGACTCTACTATACTGTTATTTGTAAATACTCTCAAAAGCCTGCTGTTAATTTTCTATACTTATATTTTACCAAAAATATTAGATTATATTTATTACCTGACAGATTGAGATACATAAAGGATATGTAAAAATGAAGAAATATTTTTAGTCATATTTGTAACATCACAATAATACCTCTTGGATGATGATTGTACATTAATTCACAAAAATCTTTCATTTTAATTTAACTGAATGGCTTTAGAACTGCCATATACTGACATCACACTTTTGAGCAAGAAAAACAACTGAATTTTCTGTTTCTAAACTATATGGTCATTTGCCGGTGGATAGAATGTCTAATGATGTCAAGAAAGATTAAGTATGCATCAAAGCAGATACATTTTCAAATGAGCAGTGAAAAGCAGGGCTGATGAAGGAGGGGATGATGGGTTAATTTCCCTGGGCCCAGGATTCAAAAGGGCCTGGACATCATCCCACAATTTTTTTAAGCACAATCCCACAAGATTGTGCTAATTAACCAAAAAAAGGATGGTGCTGAAAATTCCAAAATGGGGGAATAAATTGCCCAACCTTACAACTTTAAAATTACTTGAGCCCATATAAATTTTTCTCTGGGTCCAGTGATGTGTGTCAGTGTCCCTGGCAAAAAGCTTTAGTCTCAGTTATATTTAATTAAATTCAATAGAAACTTCTGAAATTACTCCTAATTAA
This sequence comes from Olivierus martensii, assembly GCA_000484575.1. Classification (NCBI taxonomy): domain Eukaryota; kingdom Metazoa; phylum Arthropoda; class Arachnida; order Scorpiones; family Buthidae; genus Olivierus; species Olivierus martensii. The sequence goes on along the minus strand of AYEL01070883.1, from coordinate 13,633 downwards.
TTGGATAAAAAATGCAGAATAATTCCAACAGTACTGAATTCATTGTTGAGAAAATGATTGGGAGGAGACCAATCAATGTGTCAAATTGGTGAACATATTTAATTCCCATAATAAATACTTAAATCAAGGGATCTTGATTTCCATTTGGATGGCAAAGAAGTTCCCAGTGAAATCAGCATATGGAATCACAATAATTAAGATTCAAGACGAATCTTTGCATTCAATTGGAGTTTATTTAGAAAAATATGTTTTCTCATGATCAGTTATATATTACAGCATCATCAGCAAGTGCTTCAGATAATTTTTTCTTTCCAGTTATCCCAAAAATTTTATAATTAATTTTTATAAAGAAATATGTCAGCTGGTAATGGCCATGTGGTAAAGCTGTGGCTTTACCACCCTGGAGGATCCGGGTCCCACACCTCCAGTTTTTCAGGAGGGGTCTGGGCCCAACCCATTGAACCTCGTCCTTTAACCATCCAGTTGACCCCATCATGATTGTTGGCCAGCCTATTATAGGCTCTATAAGTGGTCTTCACCAATACAGTATATTTCTTGTGAGATATGACAGCTTAACCAAGCTAAACTATAAAGAAATATGTTCTTAATTAATAAGACAAACTTCATTAATAATAATAAAATTTTGCCTAATAATTAGATTAAATTTTGAAATCATTAAATTATAAAATCATTCACTGATCACCAACATATTCCTTTATTACTGGATAGCTGCTTCAGATTTACTAGTATATTTTAACTTCTAGAAACTGTGGTTTCCACTTAAAAGGGGAGTGCCAACCATGGCCCTCTCTGATTTTGCTGATTTTTATATATGATATAGTACTACCCTCCCCCTGCCACAAACCCATGATAGAGTAATATGGTGCAACTCTCAAGCATTCTCAAAAAAAGAATGGATTTAAAAGTTTTCTATGTTATTTACATATTGATTGATATTATCAATTAGCTGACTGCCATCATAGCACAATGCATTTGCCATTCGATTACCATAAGGATAATCAGAAGGATGTGGATTTGAATCTCGTCTTTTTTAAATTTTTTTTTTTTTTTTATTGAAACTGAAATGGATTCAAGGAATAAAGATCAGCTTCAAACTAAGTGAAAACATATAACATTTATTAATAGAATATAGCAAAGAACTTTTGGCTTAATGAAGTCATCATCAGCAGTCTTAGCACAACAAGAATAGAAAAAATAATAGTTTAAAAATTAAAGAAAAGTAACAAATAAAGAAAATCTATATACACAGAAGAATAAATTATTTCTCAAAACAATTGCATTATATATAGTAAATATATATATGTAATTACACTAAAAAAATTTACAACTCTCTAATAAAGACTTTTAATATATACTATAGATTTTTTTATTGCATGTTTGAAAATGATAGTGCTGGGATTCTCTGGTAAATTATCATTTATTATGTGCATTCTTTCAGAATACTTCATCATCTCTAGTGTTTCTACCTATTTAATTTCATCTACTGATCTTATGGCTCTAATGATTTTTGCTCTGTTCTGATAGATTTTGACATTATTTTGATAAAAAGTTTTCACTAATGCTTTCTTAAATTCTGGTGTTTCAGTATTTCATTAATACTCTATTAGTCTAAGTTTAAAAGATCTCATGGTACTCCCTGCATAAACCTTCTGCCTGTTCAGGTCATAGTTATATAGCGGAATGACCTATACTCCGGCTTTCATTTCGGGCTATAGGTGTGATTTCATATTTTTAATTGCATGTTAGATTGTGAATCTTCCATACAATAGTTTTATATTATGGTTATTTAAAGTCCTTCTAATTGGTTCCTGGCCATAATCATAATTTGCTGATCTTATATATGTTGCACTTGTTTGTTCTGCTGGCAGAGGGATATAGTTATTTATAGTACTATCATTAGTAATGTTGTTTCTGATGTGATGTTTAACATTATCATAAATACGATGACTAGAGGATGTATTATAATCGTGTACCTTTGCCTAGTGTATTATTTTATTATATTCTAAATCTTTAAGGTTATCATTACTACAGTGTATTATCATTCTATTTATCAGGAAGTTAAAAGCAGCGACTTTATATTTAAATGGGTTAGATGACCACCGAGATATAAAAACAGATGCATAAGCTGCCTTTTTATGTACATTTGTGGTGTAGGTTTCTGTTTAACTTAAAATGGTGTTAAAAATGTAAATTTACATAAACATTTATAAATTATTTATTAACACATATACAATTAAATACATAAATATAAAATTAAGGAAGAAAAATTTAAGAGTTTAAGAAATTTTTTCATCAATAGTAGTATTTCTCTTACTGGACATGATAGGGTTACAAAGAGGTACAAAAATTGCAACAAGGGAAATGAACTCTTCAACTGTTGATTACCAACTACCATGCCAAAGTCTATGATAAGTTAAAAGTGAGTGAATCAAATTAGTGGCTATTGCATATTGTTGAAAGGCTTTGCTTGCTGACTAATGGCAATGCTGCAATATATATACAAAAGCAATGTGATATATGTATGTATATGCATGCAGAAAAGTTGAATTAGAGAATTTTTAATAATTTTTGGTTGTCATAAGTTCAAATTGTCGTAAGTTGAGTCATCATAGGTCAAGGACTACTTGTAGTTATTTTTACAACCAGTATATTTGCATTACTGTGTATCAGCTCAATATTAGCCCTGAATCTGCCCATGTATTAACAGTCAAAATTCAGCATCCCTTGTTGTTTTGGATATAATATTACTGTATATGCACATATAGATAGTCATTGCATATATAGTATAATTATGATGTAGTCAATAATTCTGCAATTGATGTAATTCATGGATTCAAGTCCCTAACACATTGGCCTGATATATAGAAAGTGTCTGGTTCTTGTAGTTCTATATTCTTTATATTTATTAAGATAATGTACAGTGTTTTAGCAAATAGTAATGAGAAATCCATAAATTTTGGGCATTTATGACTTACATTGGCAGAGTATGAAACTGATCCTTGCTGTAAATTGCAGATTACCTGTTTATATCTTTTATTACAGAATTGGTAAGATAATGATTTTTGATTTTTGTTAGGAATATGGAAAATTATGCTGTTGATGTAAAATTACGGTGAGGACATGAAATAACTGAAAGTATGAATCTTACAATCATGCAAAAACTTTAATTTTTGACTGACTTTTGTATAAACTGATCCCCCTCTTAAAATTTTCCTTACAAGCTTTCCCAACTTACATGATGAATATATATAGTAGTCATTTTTATAACAATTTTTTTATAGCAATAACAATTTTTTTTATTTTAATTCTTTATACCTAATATATATATTACTTATTTATCCAAAATAAATGTATATGGTCTTCATTTTGCTTAATATTCTCTTTATAAAATTTTATAATTATGATTTTTATTATATTTGAGATGAATTTCAGAATATCAAATGAAAATTCAAATACTGTGTTTGTTTATAAGACAAAATACTTTTATTAATGGGAATTGGTTTACATGTATGTAGAGTAGCTAAAAATTGGAAAAATTTTTGTGAGATTATAAGATTCACTATTTCATTTGCAGCATGCCATTGATACACCTTTGTGCCATCCTGACTGTTATATTTACTCAAATCTTCGTATTTATGATCATTATCCTACTGATTATATTATTAAAAATATGTGAATATATATGGTTGTTTATAAATTAATATTTTTGTGTGTATTTAAATATCAGATACTATAAAAAAAAAAAAAAAAAAATGTAGGAAGCAGTTACATTAACAGCAAAAAAAAAAAAAAAAAAAAAAAAAAAAAAAAAAAAAAAAAAATTAAAATGTAGGAAGCAGTTACATTAACAGCATAAGCAGTCTTTTCATGCTACTAGTATCCTTTGGCAAGATTCTCATATTTATTTTTAATAATAATTTATTTCTACTCAATTCTGTTATTTAAAAATATGTGGCTATTTATGAATATTTTTATTTAAATACAAGTACTCCTCACTTAACAACCTACTTGTTTAATGAACTACTCGAACTTACCTCCAAGCTCATGGCTTTTTTTAATGCAAAATTTGGTTTTTACCCATATGTGTTATGCTCATTATAATTTTTTTTTGAGAGTTGTCTATCTTTTTTTCACAATGTAATTGTTATTTGCACTCATAAATAAAAATTAAATCCAAATTTTAAGTTGACAGTTGTTTCCAATATTTTCTAAATATATATAAACAAACTACTCCCTTACTGACCAATTTGTTCTATGACCAAATCATGAGAACGGAACTCTGTTATTATGTGAGGAGTACCTGTATATAGAAAATATTAATTTATCAAGCATTTTGCAAATTACATTACTGCTTGAGTATATTGAAATATATTGAGTATTTGGTCACAATTAGGGTTTATACAAAAACCGACTTTTGAAAAAACCGATTTTCAAATTCTAACCTTGATGTTTTGAAAAATTTCGCTGATTTTAACATTGAATAAAATCCATTCTAAACAAAAAAGTTCCACCGAGATTTTCAGTCGCAGAACCTGTAGAAATCGAGTCCCATACCCCTAAGCATTTGGTTCCCATATTCCCAAGGGATATGGACAGTGCCGGATTTAAGCACCGATTGCACCCAATCTGCTAATACTAGTAATATTTTAGTTTATTTTAACAGAATTAACCAATATTTTCCTATTGTCTACAATATTTTTAACTTTCAGCATTTTATAACTAACAAACAAAAACTATCAGCACTACAGCAGAAAAGACTTTCATAACTTTAATAACACAATAAAAAACACCAATGAGTCTCTTTGGCAGTGTAATGGATTAGAATTCTTTATTGCTAACTTTATGAAAAATTTGATTTTTTCTAAAAATTTCAAAAATATCATTTATCAAATCCCATAATCAGAATAACTTTGATAGATTACACTATAAAGTCAACAGGATGGGATAAAAAAATCCAAATTCTATCAAGCTGTTCAAATATAAGCAATGTTTGTTTGCATATAACAGAGGTGGCCAAACTGCAGTTCGCAAGCAACTTGCAGTTCTTTGGTATCTTCAATGTGGCTCCATAACATGAAAGTCAATAGTAAATATGAAGTAAATACTTATTTAAGTTAAACAAATTATAGATATATTATTATTTTTTCTATTGTAAAAAGTAGAATACATCTCATAAGTTATCTCGGTTCTCGGTTCTACTTGATATGCTAGAAAATATTTTGTTTGAATCTTTATCATTATATAATAATATTAATTATCTTAACGACTGCAACAAAACATCTATTTTTAAGAATAAAATGATATACGAAATAAATGCATTTGAAATAAACAATTTTTGAAATCATTACTAAGATTACCCAAAAAACTAATGCTGTTCTCATTGATTCAGAAAGAAAATGCGGCTCTCAAGTATTTGAGATTCTCCTATGTGGCTCTTAGTGGCATAAACTTTGGTCACCCCTGGCATATAATTTAAAAAAATATTTTGGCAACTGAAAAAATTTAGGAACCACTATCAAAAGGATGTATTTTCAACAAATATACACAAAAAAGAAACAATTTGCAAAAATTGGATTAATAAAATCAGGATTAAATTTTTTAACTTGTTTTTTAGCGTTTTTTTTTTTTTCATTTTTTGTTCCACTTCCTTGACATCTATTCACATCAAAGACACTGAACAGGTTAAAGTTCCAGAAAATCTAAACATCTAATTTTATTAAAATGTTATTAATTATTGTTAATGGTACTTTTTTAATGGAAGTTTAATGTATTAACAATTTGCATGCTAAAAGAATTAAAAAATGATGATTGTATGAACAAGCTAACTAAGTAATTATGACTAATTGATATGCAAAAAGTTAAAATTAACATTTCTCATTTAATTTTCATCAATATCTTTTGAAATTTACAGTTTATTAAGTTTTTTGTTCTCTTTCTAATAGTATAAGCACTTCTTTCAAATTTTATTTTGTTCAGAACTTTTATTTATCTATGAGATTGTTGAAAATACAAATTTTTTATATAAAGATTTAATCATCCAATGAAATAATTAAGCAAGCAAATTAGGTTTACAAAAAAAAATGTCACTAACAGCTGGACATTGTTACTATTGTCAACATTGGTCAAAAGTCTGAATGATGGTGTAAATAAAATGAATCATAATGTTAATTTCTAGAACTGTAAGTCAATATTGTTAATAACTAAGGACACAAGAACCATTTAATATAAAAAAAATTTTAAGCTTTATAAAATATATATGTATTTTTTATTTTTTTTTTTGCAGTTAATATTTGAAGCTGATCCAGAACAGGTAAAAAAAATTTTAGTAGACAGTTACATTAGGATTTAGTATTATCCAAAAATTATGTGATTTTTTAGTATTATTATTGGAGACTGACCATGAGTGAAATTCATAACATTTTTAATAATGATAATAATAATAATAATAATAATTTATTATTATCTGTTTATAGAATTCTTAGCAGGGATTTAGCAATAAACTAGTAGGCATACTTCTGAAAATACAGTATATACAGGATCTGGCAAAAGATCTGAGGGTTTTTAATTAAAAGTAACGCATTTATTACAAAACCTTTAAACATGTTTATTTATGCAACATATTGGAGTACGTGTGCCATTTAACAGACAGTAACACAAACCTTGAAAACAAAGTCTTAGGTTGTGAAGAAGACGTCATACAAGTGGTGTCCATTTCTCGCTATTATCAGCTTCTGCGAATGTGACGCCAATTCAGTAGCCATGGAACAATGGTCGCACAGTGGTGTGGTGTGGAGTTACCAAAAAGTGTGTAATTGGGCCATACTTCTTTGAGGATAATGCAGGGCAAACTGTTACGGTGACTGCTGAGCGTTACCGTATGCTGGAAAATTTCCTGCTTCCCGAACTTAGACAAAGACGCCTAAATTGCAACCGAATATGGTTCCAGCAAGATAAGCCAACTGCCACAACAGCAAACATTGTGATGCAGTTTTTAAGGGTAAAGTTCCCTGGTCGCCTAATTTCTCGTAATGGTAACATTGCTTGGCTCCGCCCGTTCCCCAGATCTCAGTGTCGTGATTTCTTCTTGTGGGGATACCTGAAATCGAGGGTGTACATAAACAGACCTCGCACATTGAACAAACTTAAAGGGGCCATACGCATGGAAATCGCTGCCATACCACAGCAAATGTTGGGGCGTGTTTTTGACAGCTTCGGCAGGAGACTTGAAGAGTGCATGGCGAGAAATGGACACCACTTGGATGATGTCATCTTCACAACCTAAAACTTTGTTTTCAAGGTTTGTGTTACTGTCTGTTAAATGGCACATGTACCCCAATATGTTGCATAAACATGTTTAAAGGTTTTGTAATAAGTGCGTTATATTTAATTAAAAACCATCAGATCTTTCTGCCGGACCCTGTATATAATAATAGAATTAGACAATTATTGCAATCTGGAAATGAATTTTATAATTATTTTGTATGTTTTTATTAATTATTTATTATATTTTATAATGTATGTTTTTATAAGTATTTATTATTATAAATAATTATAAAAACATATATGAGTAATTTTCCATTAAACAATTTAGATTAATGCTGTAAAATAATTTTTAACTGTTTATTATTATATATGTTTACCATTGTATTATCCTCGAGATAATATAAGAATTTTAAAATTTTTATATATAACATGAAATTAACATATCTTGCAAATTAATTTTATAGATCACTCCACTCCATCAGTGCCTTTTGCCTCTTGGAGTGTTATGCCACAGTAGAATTTTCAGAACTTTTCACAGAAATCACTTCTACATATTTTGAATGGCATTCTTATTAAGTTTAGTTGATTTTTTCAGTTGTTAAATGTTTCTGCAGTTGCATTTGAATAAATATTTTAATCCTTAAGATTATTTCTAAAGCGTTTCTGTTAATAAAGTATTTATCCTGTTTAGAGCTTTGTATTTTGTGTGCATATTGTGAAAAATTTGTAATATGACAAAAGAACTTGTCTATAAAATTTTATAAAAAAAATTTTATAGACAAGCTAACTAGATTATAAACACTATGGAAATTTAAAAAGGAAAAATATTTAAAATTTTCTGATATAGAGCAATTTATGTTAAACTTTTGTGGATTATTGAAAAAATTTTGTCAAAAGCAACAAAAGGAAAGACAATATCATTACTGCAAACTGTTTACTTATATTAGACATTCTATACATCCATAAGGGATTATATTTGTAAACAGTATAAATTTATCATCTGTATTCCTAAAAAATATTGTGAGAAACATTTTATGTAAAGCTGAGTTTACATAAGTCAAATACACAAAATCCTGAGAATATCTGCATCAATCTAATTAATTATATGACAAATTGACTAATTTAAAATAATTAATCCTTTTATCAACAGATTTAATGCCAAATGTGTAACAGTAAAAAAATCAATATGTTAAGAAGAAAGTATTTATCAAATTCTTATATGAATTTTTTTACTCCTATATATCCTTTGTATCTTATTTTCTAATAATGATTATATATATATATCTTTAATAATCATTATTGTTAAAAAAAATATTACAATATATGAATAATTTTAATAAGAATAAAAAAAATCACTTTCTGAAATGTAAATATATTTAATTTATTAAAAATTTAAATATTTAAAGATGTCATATTACCTGTGTGGGCACATCAGAATGTTGGATGTTTTCTTGTAGATGAGACATTAACATTAAATCTCTTGCTTCAAACCAATTATCATGTAATGCATGATGATATATATGACAAAGCATTGCTTGTGTACGAATTCTATCAGTACTGTCTTTTACATATATAAATTTACAGAGTTTATCCATAATTGACAAACTTGTTTCTTTTGGATCTTCTGGAATATCATCTTTTTTCTCTTCTTGAGTTTCTTCTTGATCATTTAAGGAATTTTTTTCTTCTTCCTCCTTATAAATTTCAACTTCTTTCTTTTTAAACACATTTTGATCAAACTGGAAAAAAAATGTATTAAATAAAAAAAAATTATTATTATAGCTATTGGATTATTTGATTATTTATTTTTAATACATATAGTAATTCAATATAGTTATATCGAATTATCTATACAGGTATCTTTTGGTTTATGAAGATTATTGGGATTATAAAAATTATTAATTAAATGAAAATTCAATTTGAAACTCATTACAAGTCAAAACAGCACTACTAGCAAGCACTAACAAATTTATTATGGTATCTATACCTTCGTGGTCATGCAACTCTATGGTATATAAACTTGCTGCGTTTAGGTCGTTGTTTATCAGAACATACATGCATATAACGAAATGGTGTGACAGAAAAGCTGAACTTGACTATATTTTTTCACAAGGGCGTAAGCACGGCTATAATTGCAAGGTCTTAAGTGCCCTCTGGGCGAAAAGCTCTGAATCTATTATGGGTGCCAGGCTCAGTCTGTGGTAGAAACCCCACCATATAGAAGTATAGTATACGATGTACAATTATACAAAATTTTGAATAAAACAATGCACCCTAGGAACCACAAGATAGCTTGGAAGAGAGGTCCCACTCTCTTTAACTACCTTAGAAATGGGAAAGATGATGTTCCTATGAATAGGAAAGCAGGGGTATATTCTATTCCTGTACGTTTCAACACTGAGAACTGTATGCGATATTACATAGGTAGCTTGGCACGTAACTTGTCAACAAGGATAAAAGAACATAAAGCTGATGTAACTGGAGGAAAACTAAACACTGCTCTTGCCTTAAAGGTGTATGAGAGCGATAGTACCATAGACTGGAAAAATGTGGACCTCTTAAAGGCTACCTTTGATGCTACAGGCCTGACAACTCTAGAAGCCATGGAGATAGAGCATAGACTCTGTCACACACAGGATATCATTAATGACAGTACCCCACTTCAGCTCCCAGACTTATGGAAGTGGTGTGCGAGTAAGATGTTATGAGAACTCTAGTGAACTCCTGCTACTTTGTGAGGAAAGAAAGATTATGGTAATTGAAGCCTTAATCTTCCCAAGATAACTAAAGGCCCTTGCGGAGAATAATGGACTAATCTAGGACTTGGTTTATTCTGTTAGCACTCTATGTAAAGTTTAAATGTCTTATGTATGCTTCTATTCTAGTTGTCTCTGAATTATTATAACATGTAATTTTGTTGTCTCTCTTTAATATTATATAATTGTATATATTATATTTAGTAGATTTATTATGATTATAATATTCCCGTGTGTATTTTTGTTAATTATTATTTGAATGATGTTCTAAGCTTCTGAAATGTATATTTTTGGTTGTATAAGGTTTAAATTTTGTTCTAATGTTCCGGAATGTAAACTGTTCTGTTATTTGTTATTTAGAATATGTATGTTCCATTTTATAATATTATGGTAGAGATGGTATTTAACTAAATGTATGGTACTGAAGAGGGACTGCAGAAAGGTCCGAAAACGTTATACCATAATAAATTTTTGTGTGCTTGCTAGAAGTGCTGTTTTGACTTGTATATAGTTCAAAGCAAGTAGTTTTCTGTGAATTATTGAAACTCATTTCTCATTAATTCCAATATAAAATTTTTAGTTGGTTTCTGGATACCTGAAAGTCATCATCATTTTACCTATCAATGTTAAAAACATTTCAAAAGCAGTAATATAAATAAAATAATATATACTATAATATTATTGGATATATATATATAGGAAGACTTAAAAGTCAAATACTTTTCAAGATTTTTTATGCAAATACAAATAACATACATTTCATTAAAAGATATATTCTATAATTTATGGTGAGATTTTGATATTTTATATAAATTATTTACATATATTGAGAACAATTAAGTCCTAAGTACATTCTTTTTATATAATATAATAATTTTTTTTGTAGGTATATGGTAGTCTGTTTAGCTACTTCATTATACACACTATAACTGGTATACAAGTATTTCCCATATTTATAAGCTAATTCATTCCTGGAGCTTGTTAAGTTATAACTTGTACACCAAGAATCAATTTCCCATAAACAATGTTAAAAATCAGGAGTTCTGTTCTCAGTAATGCAATTTTATCATAATTAAATTAAGTAAAGGTCAACAAAATCAATAGTATATGATTAAACAATGATTTATTTATCTAAATAAATGAAAATATAGTCCTTTAATAAAGCAAATTATAATAAAGAAATTATTTATGCTATATTATTTATTTCAATATTAAAGAATTTTTATTCTTCATTATTGATAGATAAATAGATGAGCTTTAAACACAGATGAATTAGTATTTTAGACACAATACAGGAAGAGAAGTTATTTATATAATATGCTGATAAAACCAGAAACAGTGCTATTTCTGGTTCTTGGGCAATATCTTTTCAGTTAGCAACCTACCACATTTCTTTTGGAAAGGATCTTTTAGTTCTTTTCTCCTATTTAATTGTGTTCTTCAATCTTCAAAAGGATATTGAATCTATCTTTTACTCTTCCTAGTGAATACACCCTTTATCTCTTTCAATAAACATATTATATTTAGATTAGTATAGTATTTTTTAATTTAGATTTACAAAAATAATTACATATAGTACCTTCACTATCATACTTTGAGGTATCAAAAATAAGGGAAAAACATTAGTATAGAAGGATAAAAAAATATAGATTGCATTAATAAATAGATCAGGTTATTGCAATATTGATGAATTCCACAAATATTTATATCCTCATTAATAACAATAATCAAGCATACAAATATATCTGAATTATGTACATCTAGTTCTCAACTAATACAAAAAAATGTTCTCAACTAACACAAAATATTCTTAAAAGTTACAAGTAAAATGAAATCATATTATTTATAAAATTTTCATAAAAACTTAATGTATATATAAAAGATAAATCTAATGTAATAATATATAAAAGATGATATATTTGAGAAGTATATTATTATAAAAATAAAAACATTTCAAATATAATAAGGTTATGAGAATAAAACAAATCATAACATTCCAAACAGAATGTAAAATAATAACAGTAAACAGAGTTTGAGAAAAATAATCCTCACTGATAAACAAAATTAATAAATATCATTTTTTGAATAAAAATATTTTTCTCTTTACTCTATCCATTAAATACTTGATGTTCTATTTTCTCTAGAATGCATAAAACCCTGTCTGAAGTATAAAAATGCTTTGTTACACCATAACTGTCCTTTCCCATAAATGAAAAGTTATATCAACTTGATCAGAACTCATAGTTTAATCAAGAACTAAATGAATATGAAAGTTAACAAAAACTACGAAAATTATAAAATATAGGGAATATATGAACACTGAAATTGAATTTAATAAAATTGTGAATATAAAATATATTTAAAATGAACAAAAAAAAAAATATGTTAATATACCTAGCCACTATACAGAATTAAAAACATATATATACAGATATTTAATAAATTAAAATCAATATGATAATGAACCCTTAGATCTTATGATTAACTGTTGTCAGCATTAATAATAAACTATTTTGGAAAATATATAATTTTTTAGCATTATATTTCCTTGCTAATTTTGATCTATTGTTTTCTAGAGATCTGAAATTTCACTTTAAATAACTTACTTTAATAATTTGTTGGAAAATTTTATTGTTTAGCCTTCTTGCTAAAAAGCATGTCATGGATTTTGTTTATGACAAAGTATATTAGTTTGGACCAATATTATCTTTATAACAAGAAATAAAAGTACAGGTAGTCTCACTTATGGCAGAGTTTGAGCCATTGCAATTTGTAAATACCCAAAATTTATGGATTTCTCAATATAAACCATTGATTCAGCATTTTAAAACCCTGTATAATTGCATTTATCAATCACATAAAATGATGATATAATCAGTAAATTATGTACAGATGACTAAGGCAACACAGTCATAAGCTGAATATTACCTATTTGTATTATGCAAAAAAATATATTTATTGCTGACATATTCTTATAAAGTTTTTCTTATCTATTTAATTACATTATCATATATTTATTTATTTTTAGAAATGATTAATTAAAAATTAATTACATTTTACAAATATTCATATAAAGGAGTGGGTGCCTGTGGAATATTAGTAAAAATATAATTTTTTTAATTAATTAATTTTCATGATTTGCAAAATGTTACAAAATACATTACAAATGATTGATTTAGGAAAATTAAAATTTTTTCAAATTTTATTAAAAATTCTTTCTTATTGATGTTTTAGTTTGATTTTTTTAATTTGTGATTTAGATCATGGTTAACCCTTTGCGCTCCTGAAAAATATTTTTTTTATTGGTCTACCGCTATAGCGCGGCCATTTAAAAAAATTATGATTTATTGTTTTTTTGTCATAACTTTTTTGAATTTTAACATTTTGACACGAAAAAATTGGATTTTGTCGGCAATATACCGTACTCTGATACCCTTTTTTAATTTTGGATGAAGAATCAAAAGAATAAAAGAAAAAAAATACGAAAGCAATTAGGCCTAATTTGCATATATAAACAATACGTAATTTTTCAAATTATTCATGATTTCGGGTATCGGATAAAAAAAATTCTTATATATTTACATTCTTGATGA
>AYEL01070882.1:0-31573 GCA_000484575.1 Olivierus martensii | reverse complement strand
ATGTGAATAGTCACAGGGTCGAGATTACAGTCTAATAAATGTTAATAAATTACTTAATTGTCATCTTCTCTAATGTTTCTATTTGTGTTGGTTGACCTTGCCATTCGATTGTTTTGGCAGTTTAAACAACTGATTTGTCTACTAACGAAATGGTTTTGCCTCCAGAAATGAATGGCAGTTGGCGATTAGTGAGGTGGCGGTTTATAGAGGGAATTTCATGTTTTAACATATAGGAGCAGATTTGTTATTGGCTTTCATCAGGCAAATAATGAGGGTGGCAGTTTATAGAGGGGCGGCTTAAAGAGGTTTGACTGTATATATATTTTATAGTCTTTCCCTCTGTCTCTAGCTTTTTAACCTCTTTTCTTTTGTTTCCTGTATACATGCTATATTTATTTTCCTTCTTTTATGTGCATTCACTAATTCAGCACTCTTTCTTGTCAGTATCCCAATGTCCCATATATCCAATCTGATTTTCTCCCCTGGACTGACTTCTTTTTATCCATGTATGTAACAGATTTTCTTAGACTAAGATGGCTAAATATTAGCCATCAAGTGGATTAATATCATTTAATGCTTTCCTGATTTTACTGAACTGTTGGCAGTAAAAATGAATTGTAATTCATTATGCAATCCTAACACGAAATTTAAATATAGTAGATGTTCTATTCTTTTTTTGTTTTTATGTAACTGAAACTTCAGATACAGTACTTCATCTGAAAATACTATCAAAAATAATTTTCATAATTTTGGTTGTATTAAGTTTAATACTCAATTATAAACAACTAACGTACAGGGGATAAACCATTTTACAAATTAATAACGAACAAGCCAAACTTCCCCTGGCGGATAAAGTTTTAAGTTATATTTTAGATTAATAATTATTTAATTAGATTATAAATAATTATTAATCTAAATATAATTTAAAACTTTATCCGCCAGGGGAAGTTTGGCTTGTTCGTTATTAATTTGTATTAAGTTTATTTATTATTTTTTGATTCTAGACTTAGTTTGCATTTTCTATAATATTACATATATAAAAATTTTTTAATTTTGGAATTTAATAGATACACATACAATATAAATCATTTAATCTATAACTGATTGTTAAAAAGATATTTTTTGGACCCATGATAAGTCTGTGCCGGGCCCCACTTAAAAAAAAGCATCACTTTGGTTTAATAAAAAATCTATATGAAACATTAAATATTTATTTGATAAAAGTGTACAATAAATTCAAAATTCGATACACTGCATACCACGTCATAAATAAAATAGTTTATTTTGGCACGATTGCTTTCGCTGCTTGTTTGGGTTATGAGGAAGTTAACTCTGATCTGTCCTATTTTATTTTATTATACTCTTTTATTATTTATTGATATTTTCAATATTAGCTAACATATTATATTTTAGTTTGAGCTGACTTACTTTCACACACTCTGTCCTAGTAGTTAGCAATCACGTGTTACAGAAACGGAAACTGTCCTCTGGAAGAGCTGTCCTGGCTAATGACGTCATCTAATCTAAATAAGTTTTAGCACTGATCTGATATGAGAATGTAAGAATGATCTCGTATTGAGGCTTTCATATATAATTAAATTGTAAAGAGGATGACATGAATTGATAACTCTGTAAGCTAATAAATTTAAACATGTTATATTCATTTCTGTATTACCTGCTTATACTCAGATTAATAACTTCCGGAACGAATTAATCAAATTCCCATTAAAACCTATGGTAAATCGATGATCGGTTAACAAACAATTCGGATAACGATTTCTTGGAACGGATTATGTTCGTTAACCGATCACCCACTGTATATGTATATATATACAGTGTGTATGTATGTATTACCGCCAGAGAGGACCTTCGAACCGATGGTGGTGGCTTAAAGAGGTTTGACTGTATATATCCTGTATATATATATATATATATACTGTGAGTTTTTCTTGAAACCGAACACACTGATTTTTGGCATCGAGCCAATTCTGATGCATATATCACATCAGGAATTGGTCACTACGAAAATTTATTTTATATTTTTAATTGTAACAGCCACGCGTTTGAACGTATTGGCAGTTTTGAACGGATTCAAATCGGTGAACGTTTTCAGCGGTTACGCTCGTGCAAAGAGTCGGACGGCCCAGAAGACTGGGAGATGGCCATAAGTGGCCGAGGAACAGTCAGTTTCAGACCAGCAGTCAAGGATAAGTTGTCGATTACGGTGCACTCAAGGTATTTATTCGTAAATTCTTTTAGTTTCTTAACTGTAATTAAAGTTGTTTTATAATTTTTTGGTGTATCTTTATTTACAGACTACTAGGGTTGCCAACTCTGTCGCACTGCAATAAATGATACTTCGAAATAAATTAAAGATAATATTTTTATTATTTTAAATAATTGGAATACAATTTTACAATTAATATTTAGGTATGTGAACAAACAACTTAAAACTTTATAAAACAATCTAAAAAGTTTTACTTTATTAATTTAGATAATAATTTGTCCACTCTTTAAACATAAAAGATGCATAATATTAATAATAATAATTAGAATTCAATAAAAAAAATATTAATTCAAAAATAAAGAGGTGATCATGATTTTTCAATTTGTTCAAAACTACTACTAATGCCTTTTTACCAAGTACATTTGTAACAACTGCTTCAGATTTTGTTCTACTGCAAGAAATTTTTGCAGCTACTTTAGAATCTTGGTAAATTTTTGAATTTAATTTAATAGTGCAATCAAGTGAGTTATAAGAATGATTGTGTTTAACTGCATGGTATATTTGAGCTATTTCAGAAGCAACTACTATATCTTCTTTAGAATTTGTTTTTAAAATAAACTTATTAATTAAAGAACTGGATGCTAACACACTACTTTTATTTTTATGACAATCCGAATGTTCATGCTTTCTTATTGCTAACACACCCATATATCCAATTTTAAAAACACTTTGACAGATAGTAAGTACACTTTACTTCTTGAGGATTAGTAGTTGCCATCAACCATTCATAATCTTTTTCCCAATTTTTATTATATGAACATAATCGCTTGGTCTTATTTCTTGTCAGTTCCATAATTTATTTATGGGTATAATAGCATTAAAAAATTGAGATGGGTTGAATACAAAAAGTATAACGATTTATCCAAAAATACTAATTTAAAGAAAATATTATTTATAACTAGGCACATTAAAAACTCTAGAACAAACAAAGCAAATACAGACCAAGCACGTTCTATACAGAGACTGAGAAGGAAGACAAAGTGACAATTAAGCAGTGCTGCCAATTGTTCAAATTACAATGGTAAATGTCATAATTTAGCCGCAAGAAATTTTTAATTTCGAAATAAAGGACATCTGTCATTTTTTCTATATTCAAAAAAGGACAAGGACAGGAAAGCTATTTTAAAGGACTGTCCTTCCCAAATAAGGACGGTTGGCAACCCTACAGACTACTGTATACTAAAATGTCACTTTATTGCACGTGACATAATCATACAACTTCAGCAGGTGTTCGAAGTGCCGTCCCATTTCTGCAGAACAATACCATAGGCACTATTTCGAAATTCTGTCATTAAATTGGCAATTTGTTGAGGAGTGATTTCGGCACTGGCAGCAATTATTGCCTTCATGCAGTTCGATCTCGTTTTCGTGTTGCTTCTCGAAGATGAGTCGCTTAAGGTGGCCCCAGTAAAAGAAATCGAAATCTGGTGATCGTGCAGGATACGGATTATTTGGACTATTTGTTCTGATCCAGCACTGAGGAAACTTTATTCAGATACAGGACAACACGGCTACCATTATGTGCTGGTGCTCCGTCTTGAAGAAACCACATATCCTCCTATCGTGACATAAAAGAACAATATGAATTATTACTTGTGCATAGTTTTTAATGAAATTACTGTAACAACAAAACCCTAAAAATAATAGAAACACTGGTGGAACAATTTCGTTTAACATACTTGATTTCCCAATTGTCGAATTGCAGGTAAAATGCGATCACGTAGTAAAGACAGATAGACGTCTTGTATGAGTCGGTCTGAGATAAAAAATGGCCCAATTACTTGGTTGTCCACCAGTCCTGCCCAAACATTTACAGCTTTTTGATATTGAGTGCATATAGCTGACATCTGGTGTGGATTATCCGCTGCTCAATACCAAACATTTTGGTGATTTGGAGTGTGATCGATGTAGAATGTACACACATCTGAAACAATCAGTTTGTAGAGCAGATTATCATCATTGTACAAGTCCAATATCTTCCCACAAATTTATTCTTCTATCATCATCATCTGGAAGTTTTTGATGGTATTGATTTTTGTACAGAAGAAGTTCTCTTCTCTTAATGTTTTCCAAACAGATGATTTGCTGACAGAAGTTTTCTTCTCTTAATGTTTTCCAAACGGATGATTTGCTGACGTACAATTTATACGCGATTGAGGTGCAAGAAATTCCGGGTTTTCAATTACTGACATGCAAATCGCAAGTTTTACTTCATCTGGTAAAGCTCGACTTGGGTGATGAACGGGTATCAAACCTGGATTGGCATACCCATATTTTTGGAATTTCTCAACAACAGATTTAATTGTAGACACGAATGGAATAGGTCTTCCAGGGTACAGCACTGCAAAATGATCTCTCATGCGCCTATAGGATAACCCTGAATTATGTGCCCAAACCATCCATACTCGTTCAGTAACGTTGTAAATAATATTTGGCATTTTTAAAATGTTCGAATTGCAGCACGTCTGTGTTTCTACGCTGTCGCTATAGCAACAACAGAATTTCTGTTTGCCGCACATCTTTTCATGTAAATTTTCAGCGATTTATTTTCAAATGTGTAATTACACCAGCATTAAAATCCAATAATCTTGTGTTAAATCGTTTTTTGTTTCTTGGATGCAATAATAAATAAATATCGTTAGAATTAAAAATATAAAATAAATTTTCGTAGCGAGCAATTCCTTACATGATATGCATCAGAATTGGCTTGATGCCAAAAATCAGTGTTCGGTTTCAAATTCCCATAAAAACATATGGTAAATTGAGGATCGGTTAACGAACAATTCAGGTAACGAACATCGCCTTTGAACGGATTATGTTTGTTAACCGATCACCCACTATATAGAGAACTGATAGAAAAATAAAAGTCAGGATTATGCAGCATAGAAGGGGCATCAGATTCAATCAATAAAATACTGCATTAAGTTAAAAAATATATGATAACCATCAAGTCCTCTAGGACCAAGCATCGATACCATACCATGTCATATTTCAGCTGACATTTTGGAAAAATTCAATATTACAACATAGCAAAACATTGAAGTAATTAACATTTAAAGTACAGAAACTTTATAAGAACAGTAGAAGGTTTTAATACAACAAGAACTTATAAATGCATGTTTTTTTATTTATTAGTTATTTTTATATATTTATTATTATTTATAGCATTTATTTGTAAATATTTATCAATTTGTTCATATATTAAAGTTTTTTATAATAATTAATTTTTAATAAAAGTTCAATGAGACTTCACTAAACATAAACCAAAAAATAATAATACTCAAAAGCCCTTTAGCAGTCAAAAATCTTTCGACTGCTAAAGGGCTTTTGAGTATTATTATTTAATTTTTAATTCTGTAATTTTGTAACTCATTATACAATCCAATATAATAAGATTTAAATATGTTAGATATTCTATTCTTTTTTGTTCTATGAAACTGGAGAGATTTCACCTAAAAGTACTATTAAAGATAAGTTTTCATTATTTTGGTCCTATTAAAATAAGTTTATTTATTATGTAATATTGTATAGTAATTTGAATTTTTGTAACGGTAATACTATTCTAATTTTCATTCTATTTAGTCCAAATACTATATTCAATTTATTTACTAGTAAAATAGCAATAAACCAGTTTAAAAACAAAAATAGTATTATAATTAAATTTTTTACTTGGAATTACTTATTTTAAATATTGTTTCATATGAATCTGTTTTACTAAGAAAATTTTTTATAAATGCATAAAATAGTGGTACTACTGATTATAAAAAATTGTATATGTTACCATATTAAAATATAATGTAACTAATATACATAAATATTATTAAATAACTAATGTACATAAATATTATATTATAAATATTATTAGTTATGTACATAACTAATGTATACAAATTCTGTTTATGTGAATTTTTCATATTATTTTAAAATTAAAATATTACGCCAACTACAAACTTCAAAAACCTGAGGACAAAAATAGATTTAATTTTTGGCTGTTTTCATTCAAAACTAGAATAAAAGAGTATATGACAGGTTTTTTTTATTTATCCATCCATCAGTATGATAATATAATATTACACAAGTTAAATCTGATTTGAATAAAATTCTACATAATATATGCTATCAATACTGTGACTATTAGAAAACTAAGGCAATTGAAAGTGATCAATATTGAGTAAATGTTACTGATGAAATAAAAGAAAATATATTCATGGGCAAAGAAACAATATCTCATGCAAATATTATCAAGTTTGAATGAAATTCATATATATTGTAAGGAATTAAGTGCTGAAAATGATCAAAATGGATTGTTATTAACATAAGAATTTATTTTGATCATTTCAAATTTAAAAAAGATATAAAATTGAATGACAGAAAGATAATGTGCTTGATCCAGTAATTTTAACTAACTACTGGTAGTTTAATTTTTTATTTAACAAAATAATAGAGATACTTATTTGGGATATCTCATAAACAATCCTATAATTTATTTTATACCTATAAATATAATAACATACAACAAAGTAAATATATCATTAATGAATATCCTGCAATAAGATTATCATATTTTAATTATGTCTGATCAAACATATAAACTGAATATTTGCTGATATAAACATTGTGCAGCATTTTTACTTATAAATAAATATTCAGCTTATAATGGCTAAGTATAAAAGAAAAACAAATTTATATACAGTATACTGTATATTTTTATTCATGTGCAAATAAGCATGCATGCTATTATTCTATTCTGATATTTTTATATCATCATAATAAAATATTAATTCTATTATAAAAAGACTTTTATTTTTGAGCTTATATTATTTTTAGAAAGAAAGAAAATTGAAAACTTTTTTTTATATATGTTTTATAAATTAAAATTATTAAATTAGAATAACAATATCAATCTAAATTATTAAATATCGAAATTATTTTTGAAAATTTCAGAAATAATTTTATAAATTTCAAAATCTGCAATCACTTATATTTTGGAAATGAATGCTTAATTATATATTTGTCATTCCTTAATTTATTACTTTATATATTCTATAGTATTCAATTATATTGTAATTATATATAAAAAAAAACCAAGATCAGTAATTCTGAATATTTGATTGTAAATACTGAAAATTCAAATATCTATGTGAAATTGTTTTTTCAGAAAACTGTTGACTTTATATAATTTTACATAAATTCATATGTAATTACTGATCTTCTATTATATGATTTTTATCTTTTACTTAATTTCTTTTGGGTCATTGTTATAAATAATTAAACTAGAAGTTCCCAAACTAGAATATTTTTTTAAAAGGGTATCATAATTAATATTATAAAGTACCAGCAATAAAAATTTGAAATATAAAGAAAACCATTTTATTCAGAATATTTTATAAATCAATAATATAAAATTAAATGTATTAAATTAAATATTTTTCCTGTTATTATATCTTGATTTATTAATTTTTCTTTTCCTAGAATTGAAAATTCTAGGAAAATTATACATTCTTCCTAATAATGTGTTATATATTATTAGGAAGAAAATTAAATTTGAGAAAATATGCTATATTAAATCTGTAAATAGTATGTGATTAAAAAATTTTCCTGATTCTAAATATCAAATAGAGAAATTCAAAATCAATGATAATTGTTTCTTATTATACTCAATATTACTAAGTTCAAAAATATTTTAATATTCTACAATACATTTTTTTGAGAGCTATTTAATTGATAAATCTGTAAGAGTTAAAGATAGATCAATATAAAATTTTCTACAAATTTTTAAAATATTGGTTTGTAAATACTCATCATATTTAATAGAATATAAATATGAATGCAATAAATAATTATACAAAATTAGCTAGACTTTAACATTTCAAATTATTTATAAATAATTATACAAAAGAACAAATATTTTCAATCTCAACACAGAGAGATCAGCTTCAAATAGAACAATGAACCAAAATCTGTTGATCATTAATAATAATGGGAGAAGACACTATCCCTGTTACTATTACTAATTGATTTAGTCTAATTAATTTTATATCATTGTTTATTACATTCATATTTATATTTTAAAACATTATTTAAATACTTTAAAGTTTTATTTATGTTCTTACCTGATAAAATTTACAAGGAAAATAACACATATTTTTATAATTAATGACATTCACATATTATATAAATAGTATGTAAATTTCAATAATAATAAACCTAATAATAACTAATAAAAATAACCTTTAGCCATTTTCTGTGTGTATTTCTACTACTGACAAGGACTTTTTCAAGTTAAAAGTGCTACAATTTGAAAAAATTTATTATTCTTTCATAAATGCTTTAGTTCTATCTAAAAATTGTACTTATTTATTATGAAATTTAATATTATTACAGTACTACAACAACAGTACTATAGTACTATAGTACTATAGACAAAAATTTGGAATTTTTTTGTTGTAACTGTAGTTATTATATGTCAATGTTATTTCTTTAAAGGATGTTTTTCTATAGCAACTTGAGTACTTGAAATATATTATTGGATAAAAACAGATAAATCATAGCCACTTTTAATCTTCATTTAATTAACAAGAAAAAGTTTTTTCATATTAATTTAAATCATACATGGACAAAAGTAAGGAATTGATTAAAATCAGGGAAAAAGTTTAGAATAATGAAATGCAAAACATTGTCATATGTGAATTAATTAGCTATATTGGAATATAAAGATACTCGCTGTTAGTTAGACAGAAGTGCTTTTGAAATTATTTGCTTGTTGTTATCTGTCACAGAAATGGAGAAAACCAAAGAGCTTGTCAAAGAAAGAAAAAATTGGTAATTCATTATTGTAAGGATGGGAAAAAATCAAAATGAAATTGCTCATTTATTGAACTATTCACAAGGGATTGTATCAAAAGTCATTACTAAATTTCAAGCAAACTGGAGATGTAAAAAACTTGCCTTGAAGTGGTCATTCATTTGCAACAACATTGAAACAAGATCAAAAATTGATTGATATTGCCAAAAAACATCAGTTTGCTTCTTCATCAAAGCTTAATCATGAGTGGAGAACTATTGGCACCAGCATCTCAGACAAAACAGCAATTCAAAAACTCAATGAAAAAGGTTATATATCTTGGCCAAGAAAAATCTTACCTTACAGAGAAGCAAAAGAGTGTGTGTCTTAAATCGGCAAAAGCATATCAAAACTGGAGTGAAGACAATTGGAAATGTGTAATGTTTACAGACAAATCCCATTTCATTGGCTCTGGTAATAACATTGGGAGCAATGTCTGAAAAACTGATGAAAATTCAAACCTAAATGGTCTCTTTCTGCAATGAAATTTCAAAAAGGAGTAATGGTATGGGGTTATATGACCTGGAAAGGTGTTGGGGAGATGGAAATAATTAAAGGAATTAATTGTTGATACTGATACTTAACTGGAAATTTTAGTGTGTTTAGTGTTAAAAATTGCAGAATACCATTATGAAGATGGTGACTTCATTTATCAAGATGACAATGCTTTGTACCACAGAGGAAAAAAGGTGAAAGATTGGTTTGAGGATAAAAGGATACAGCATTTGTCATGGCCAGCTAACAGCTCCGATTTAAATCCAATTGAGTCTCTATGGGGTATCTTGAAGAAAACTGTCAACAAAAGAAACCCAGTAATCTTGAAGAATTAAAAAAACACTGCATTTAAGTTGGAAGAAAATAACTTCAGACACCTATGAAAACTTGTGGCATCTTTTCCCAAGAGAATAAAGGTAGTAATAAAGGCAAAAGGTGGCCCTACAAGATATTAAATAATAATATTCTCTATTTTTGTGCAGTAGGAAATATAATTAAAGTGAAATTAAAAATTTTCTACTAATTAAAATGAAATGGATTGTAGTGTAAATTTGTATTTATCCCTTAATATGCCTTTATTGTTTGATTTTCTAAATATAAACATCTAAAGAAATAACAGCTGAAACATAACAACTACAGCTACAACAAAAAATATTCCAAACTTTTATCTGATAGTTGTAGTTATTATAAAAACAAATTCAGACATCAGTATATATATAAATTTTAAATTATATAGATTATGTGATATAGTGACTAAACCATTCAAAACATGCTACATCTTAGGGCATGTGGATAACTGAAATGATATGATTTACATTATTATACTAAATCACTCAACTCAATCTTAGAAATTTGTATTGTCTGAAAAAAACCAATGTATTATAGTGCATTAGAAAGTAAACTAGAAGAGAAAATTTTGTCAATCCAATTTGAATAGTTGATTAAAAATAGAGAAAAACTTATGCTACATTATTACAAATAAAGAATTTAGAAAAAATGTTCAAAGTTCTGCCTCCAACATTAATGCAAACTTTGCTACATAGGTCATTCAAGTTATAAGTTTCTTGAATGTGTGCTTATTATCAACTAGTAGAGTAGGCCCAGTACTGCTGAGGCATAGTTTGAAAATTAGTTATTTTAAGACATTTTTTGTCTATAGTATCAACCATTCAATTTCTTTAATACAATTCTTGTAATCTTCAAAATATTCACAAACTTGTAACTCATCTCTCTTTTTGATTTAAAAAAAAAGATTTTTTTCATGCTATATTGAGATTCATGATATTATGCCACAAATTGTTCATGTTGCCATCTTCATTGAACTGCCTGTCTCAAGGAACTTTTTATTGGAAAATTATTCCATACATTAATTTCATTTGTTATTGTTACAAACATCATATTTATTGAAATATATTATTATGTCACTAATTAAATCACAACTCATAAAATTTTTGTTTAGTCTAGGTATAAAATTAAAATATATGATCGCAAGTTTATTTACCAATAGAAATATCTACAGGTATTCTCCAAATTATGTATATCCAACCTCCATAAATCTGAACTTATGTAAAAATTTTTTCAAATTTTTTCTTTTTGAAGTATAGAGCATAAACATTTATTGCAATTGTAAGTTACACATCCAAATATGTTGGTTTACAAATTACTTGATTTATTTATATTTTGTATATTGTTTGCTGATCTTAAGTATTATATTACTGGCAGGGCTGGATTTACCAATAGGCCGACTAGGCTGTGTCCTAGGTCCCCGCAATTCTAGGAGCCCCAAAACTATCAATCAGTTTTCAACTTTTATAAACTTTTAATAAGAAAAAATGAGTTTTTATTAAAGTGCTAGATAGAAAGTAAAATTTTAAAGGTTCCTTATAAGTTATAAGGAATCTTTAAAATTAGATGTAGCCGATTTGAATTTTTAGGGGCCCCAAAGCCTTGCTCGTCCTAGGGCCCCTAAAAATGAAAATCCAGCTCTAATTACTGGTATGATATTGTTCCATTGATATTATTCCTTGTTCCAAATATATTTGCAGTACTGTTTTTACAACAAGGTGAAACCATTTTTCACCCACCTCTTAACCATAATGTACCCTCTAGCCTCTCCTCACCTTTGAATTCTCTTCCTCTTTGATCTGTCCCCTCTTCTCACTTCACTTTTCTTTCTCTCTTTTTCACTATTATTCTTGGTTCTCTGGTTCTCCCCTTTCCTCTGGCCCAGGCTGGGTCTGGGTCTGGGCCCGGATCTATAGGATCCAGAGCCTTCTGGTTGGTCCTCACTTTTGTAAGCTTCATGCTATCCTCCATTCCTGCCGGATCTCCCGGCCCTGCTTTTAACTCTCTGTCCCCAGTTTTTCCGGGCCTCTTTTCCTTAGGGGTTCTGTAGCCACTCGCACCAATTGTCGCGTCGCGGATATGCTGTTTTCCATTTACTTGACATTATTTTGTTTTTAACTTTTAAACTTCATTATTTTCTTTATCAATGTATATTGTCGCACCACGAATTTTCTGTTTGTTTAGTTTTATTTACCTTTTGTCGCGTGGTGATTTTTGTATTTGCTTTATATAGCTTATTGTCGTGACATGCCTGTTGTATTTCTCTGTAAACTGTCATTCCTCTACACCAGTGGTTCTCAACCGCTGTGCCGCGGCACACTAGTGTGCCGCCAAACCTTTAACAGTGTGCCGCGAAAAATAAAGAATGACTTGTATGTAATTGCATAAATCATATATATTAATAGTGAAACGTGGTTTCCTGGATATCCCTCAGTTGTTTAAACCGCCAAAACAATCGAATGGCAAGGTCAACCAACACAAATAGAAACACTAGAGAAGATGGCAATTAAGTAATTTATCTGTTAACTTTTATTAGACTGTAATCTCACACCTGTGACTATTCATATCCCTGTTTTCAAAATGAGCTATTCCAAAACTTTAAACGGATTTTTACAAAATAATGGTTTAAAATAGGAGAAAACTGGAGAGCCATAATCTCGACTTTGCGGAAGAAGAAGAACAGTTTAAACCTTTTTTTATAAATCAACTATTGCGAGTATCGTTGCTGTTTCTTACTCGGAAAAATGCCAAAAATGACATTAGATGTTCACGAAAAATATAAAAATAAAAATCCTTCTGCTACTCAGCAATTTATTTCTGATCAATCTTTAATTAAATGAAACAATGCACTCTAGTCTATACATGTTTTCTCACATGTTACCATTAACCCTCCATAATTAGTCTATACATGTTTTCTCACATATTACCATAAACCCTCCATAAACCTCCACCCTCCTTTACCACCAAAGAGGACCTTTGAACTGATGGTGGCGGCTTAAAGAGGTTTGACTGTACTTTTTTATGGCACTATAGTTGGATGTTTTGATGAACAGTTGCACTCATTAGAAAAAGTTTAGAAGCATCTATCTAGTGTACATAATTTTCTATCAGAGCTATGCCAACAAGTTGATTGGATCCTGATTTAGTTATCAACGGAGTTGGGCTGACTAATTGTGATGCCTGAAGCAAGTTTTAAAAATGGCACTCTTAGAATTTTTTTTTTTAATTTTAAAGTACAATGAATAATAGTCTACTTAAATAGCATTTTATCATGTCTTAAGAAACATGTAGTGTGGTTCACTCTAGCTCTCAACCTCATATAAAAATATAATAAAGATAATTTGTAATACAATAAATGACAAAACTAAAATTATAACAAATTTTTAATTTAATTGAAAAATAAACACATTCTGTTTATTTTTAATTAATCTCAAATTTATAGCAACAGAACACAATCAGAATATTTCCTTATATTTATGTATTATTATGAATTTTGTTACATTAATATTTTTTTGTTCTTCATTATACATTTCATATTTTTACAATTGATTTTGGCACCTATATCAATCCAGTGCTGAAGTGGTTGCCTCGCCACCTCACTTATGGAACCCACCCTGATTATCAATGTAGCATTAATGCAGTAGCAAATGGTGAGAATAATTAGAAATAGAAGAATTTGACCATTGCATCATTATTAAGTAACTTAAAAATTTTCATCTCTTTTGGAAAATTTAATTTTTTACTGTTCAATTTCATGAATATTTGAAAGTATATTCACCATCATAATTATGTTGTTAATACTAAATTGTTTTAATTTAATATTTTTCTTTCTCTATACTGATTAAGTTATCAAAGTTTAATATGAAAAAGTTATATTCTTACTACTACTACTACTACTACTACTACTACTACTACTACTACTACTGCTACTACAACTACTACTACTACAACTACTACTACTACAACTACTACTACTACAACTACTACAACTACAACTACTACAACTACAACTACAACTACTACAACTACAACTACTACAACTACAATTACTACAACTAATAATAATAATAATAATAATAATAATAATAATAATCTCACACATCTCATACATGAACCGAAAGATATATATACCATTCATTAAGAATATTTGTTTTATATATATATATATAACAAGTATTAATATTTGTTAGTTTATACAGAGTATAAATGCATAATTTTTCTATATTTATCAAATTGTACTGTATTAGTGTAGGTATGGTCAGGAATATAATTTATTCATCTTTGTCCCATGTTCAGATCAGGAATGAAGGTTGGATATGATTCATAGATTTTGGACTAATTCCCAATTTTAATCTCTAATCCAAAATCTGTTACTCCCACTTAATACTAATTGAAAGGTAAAATACATAGTTGATTATTATTGCTAGTTATTTCCTCTAACTGAGATGTTAAATTTTTTCTTTTTAATAAATTCATTTAAAACTTAAATTAAATTAGAACAATAAATTTTTGATAGTTATATAATTATATATATATCTGTCATGAAAAAAAATTATTTTGAAAATATCTTAAAAACTCCATTAGCAATTTTTTTTCAGATTTCAATATTAATATATCAATTTTTGAGAATATCTTGAAAAATATTTAAATATAACATAGGTGAAAAGCATTATTAAACTATCAAACAGAGCATAACAAACTGTAAACATCTTTGAACATAGATAATTTATTGTATCATTATGATATAAAGAATTATTAATGCTGTATCCTTGA
This sequence comes from Olivierus martensii, assembly GCA_000484575.1. Taxonomy (NCBI): domain Eukaryota; kingdom Metazoa; phylum Arthropoda; class Arachnida; order Scorpiones; family Buthidae; genus Olivierus; species Olivierus martensii. The sequence continues at coordinate 16,829 of AYEL01070882.1, read as the reverse complement.
AAAATTACTATATTTCATATTTACTGTTTTCAAATGCTTTATATATTTAAAACTTTGGCATTCATATGTTAATAATCATGTTTAATATCTTAAATAAATAAATTTTATTGCAGTATTAAACTTAAGTTTATTAGTGGTAAACTTAAAAATTAATGATATTTTTAGTTCAAGGATAATTTGTTCTATAATAATGCTTTTATCTGTTACAAAACTGAAATATTGGTTTCTTGTTTCAAGATTTAATCAAATCTGATTTTCTTTTTTAAACTAATATAAAATTATTTAATTTTATTGATTTCCAACAGAATTTTTTAAATGTTTTTATTTTTTCAATGATAAAATAATGTTGTCATTAAATTACAGCTTTTTTTAACAGGTATTAAATACATAATAAATTAAAACTTTATATTAGAAAAAATAAAGCTTTCATCATGTTATATTATGAAAATTATTATTAAAAAGAAAAAATAATAATCTGTTTGGAATATTTTCATTTTGAAAAGAAACCATGTTATTTTACTCTCATTCAAAAAAAAATGAAAATTAATCAAAAATAATTATGTAGTAGTTGCTTTGAAAATATGTAATGAAAATAAAAATATTTTTTAGAAATTGTCAAATACAGTTTTGATATGTAACTAGTTTATCCTACAAAAAACAAATTTTTACTGACATTAAAATGATCTGTAAAAGTTCCAAATATCAAGTCCCAGTTAGCATCTGTAGCATAAAAGTTGGCCCAATTATTTTTGTTGATATGTGTATTCACTACTGATGACAAACTTTTGAGATAAGTGTTTTTTATTTTTCAAATATAGTTTTCTAGTTTTAAATTTTTCATTCACAAAAATTAAATACTTATTTAATAGCTGTAAGTTGTAATTATTCATTCATATATTATAAATTTATTTGTGTAAGTCAATCCTTATGTAATTTTAATTCTTTTGTCTTTAAATAAATATTTTATAATACAAAAATCTTGACAAAAATAAAAAAATTAATCATAATTGATGGAACATATGCTTTAATGAATGTCTAGTTAACAATTTTTTAAATATATATAAACATTTTGTATTTAAGAATTATTTTTCCATTGATAACTCAGATGTTGTGTTTTATATTAAATAAAAGATTATATAATTAAGAAGTTAACAGAATGTAAGATTGATATCAAAATGAAAACTTGAATATTGAATAATCTTCAGTATTCAGATTTTCCTCTTAATTGACTCAAAAAATATTTGTTTCAGTAAAAATTTAATGAAACTAGTATAACAAAATGACTTTTTCATTGCTTTATGATTCATTCAAAATAAACTCATTTCTCTTTCCTCTTATGCTTTATATTTCTTTTAAGAAGTAGAATAATGAAATCAGCTCCTTTTCATAGAAATGTAATTTTACTTCTTAAAAGTTTACATAGCAAATTGATTATTTTTTGTAGGCACGAATAGCATTTTTGCAAGGTGAAAGAAAAGGTCAAGAAAATTTGAAGAATGATCTCATTCGTAGAATTAAGATGTTAGAGTATGCTTTAAAACAAGAGAGGTAAGTATTTGATAATTTTGCATTTTAAATATTCTGTATTAAGTCTTCATATTTTGTAACTTATATTCAGTTATAAATCAAAATTATGCTTGTAATTTTTTGAATTTAAAGAATTTATTTATTACTATAGAGCAGTGCTTCTCAAACTTTTTTCATTCATGATCCCATTTTTCATTACGAGATTTTTTTGCAACCCCAGGTATTAAATATGAAATAAAATATTCAGTATATAAGTCATTTACACACTTATTAAGATGAACACAATCAACCAATCACTACATCATTTATACACTTATTAAGATGAACACAATCAGCCAATTACTTTCGCGACCCCAGGTATTAAATATGAAATAAAACGTACAAGTATATTTACACACTTATTAAGATGAACACAATCAACCAACTACACTGAAAATTTATAACACACTTATTAAGATGAACACAATCAACCAACTACACTGAAAATTCATGTGTTGTCATACGTTAAATATTGGGCAAAGTATTAAATATGGAATAAAACATATAAGTATATAAATCATTTACTTCAGATGAACACAATCAGCCAACTACACTGAAAATTCATATGTTGTCATAAGAACACAATCAGCCAACTACACTGAAAATACATATGTTGTCATACATTTAAAACGTACAAGTATATAAGTCATTTACACACTTATTAAGATGAACACAACAGCCAACTACATTGAAAATACATATGTTGTCATACGTTAAATATTGGAAGTTAAATGTTTGGACATTTGTGGAAATTACATATAAACTGAAATTCAAGTATTTGAATTTAATTTTTGTAATTACATATAAACTGAAATTCAAGTATTTGAATTTAATTTTTGCGACTCCTTACATATAAACTGAAATTCAAGTGTTTGAATTTAATTTTTGCGACCCTAGCATTTTGCTTCGCTACCCCATTTGAGGTCGCGGCCCATAGTTTGAGAAGTGCTGCTATAGAGGAACATGTTTCATATAAAATAAAGCAATATAGCAATTCTTAGTAAAACAAAATATATCTTAAATTTAGTTTAATTTTAAAGAACTGCCATGTAGAGTAAGGCACACAAATATATATTAGTGAATTAGATTCTCAAAAAAAAGCTTTGATTTATCTTTTACTTTCTAAAATTTTTACTTAAAATAAAAAATTTCATGAAAATTTTAGATATTTCAAAGAAGTTAAATATTGTAAAAATATCATATTTGGTACATAATATAAAAATATAATTTATTTAATTTTCAATTGATACTTAATCTGTTTGATAACTACTAAAATTAAATAAAAAGATGCTTTCAATAATAAAACAGTAATAGAATAATGTTAATATAATCATAATCATTTCTGTTAGAAGGAATAGAAGTAGAATAAATAAAAGTGACAACTAGATCCTTAATTAAATACAACAAAATCTAAACTAACTTATAGAACCTTAAATAAAATTAAAGTGCAGGAGCGCTTTCAGGCTGGACTGTCCCTCATCAGCTGCACAGAGAAAGTGAGCGTTAGAAGGAGAACCTGACTGAAGATGGGACATCGGTGAAAACAAGAATAAATCGTAATTTAAACCTGACCGAAGATGGGACATCTGTGAAAACAAGAGTAAATCGTAATTTAAACCCCAGTGTCAGGGACGGTCAGAATAGAACAAACAGGTGGTGTAGATGGGATAATATATTAGGCACACAGGAGGATAGAGGAATGTATGATATAAAAGTTTGCATTTGCACATTAAAATAAAATAGAGTGAAAAATTAAATACTATTATGTTGGTAATTAAACCCTTTAGCAACGTAGAGCTATAGTAAAACCTTAAATTCTACAGTTCTGTTGATTAATCAGGTATTCCCACGCACTAGGTATAGAATCCTTATCCCGAGACTTGACTAGATTTTTAACCTTGCTGCATAGGTAAATGTTCCACACTTCTCTAAAGTTGGACCTTAACTCATAAGAACATAGTGGATCGACGATGCCAGCATTGTCCCATGAAATACACCAGTCTTTAGAGTAGGCCACTTGTGCTAGGGCCGTGTTTTCTTTGTTTGAAGTAGAATAATCTTCTGACACTGATAAGCTAAACAACATTAGTTTATACTTTTCATATATATTATTTTAATTATATTTTATATGTGCTGTTATTTAGACTATATATATATATATAATCTAAATAAACCATTGCCTTGTGAAAAATTACTTTTTTTTTTTAATTTCAAACTATAATATCTTACATAATTCTTTAAAAAATTATTAAAGTCCCCTATATTTACTTGATAACAAGAAACAAAATTTTAAATAAACAAAAATTAAATTCCTGTTATTTTATCAAGTAAATATAGATGTTTTTAATAAATAGTTGATTTATTTTTTAAGAATTATATAAGATGATATAGTTTGAGATTTAAAAAAATGTAATTTTTCATAAGGCAATGGTTTGTTTATATTTTATGGATTATGTTTATTCTTAGACTATAGTAAATGATTAAGAAAAATATTACAGTGCTATGAGATATGAGTTTTTACAAGTAGTTTTTGACTTTTGATAAAGTTTGATTCAAATATTTAGGTCAGTGATTCTTAATCTTTTTGGAGTTGCAGAATACTTTTAATTATAAAAAATTTTTGCAGAGCATAAAATTAATGATGTTTATATAAGGCTCTACAATATTAAAACTAACAATAAAAATATGCATGCAGTTCTTAACATACATTTTATTAAAAAATTATAAGTTACATATATTTTGTAATTTTGCAGAACATATGTGACAAATTCACAGAACACCAGTTAAGAACTACTGCTTTATATTGTAACTTAGTGTAATCTTAAGTCAGAAATACCCTATATTTATTGATAGCTCACTAATAATATTTATTATGGTACAATATAATATCATAGTAAAGGAATACAAAGCTAAATTAACCAAACAAAAAATGGATTCTTCTCATACATCAAATCATTGCTCATGGGTACATATGCATTTAATTGCATTGATCAATCACAGAAATGACTAATTACATCATAGTTATGAGTTCCATAAGTTTAGGACTAGTTATATTTATGATCTAAACAACCATTTCGAAATGGTATGGCACAAGAGAATGACTGGTATAATGGGAAGATTTAAAGACAAGAATTTGGACATTTTCAAAAAAATTCACATGATAAAAATAAATATGAAGATCATTTTCTTATTTATTTTGTTACATATAATATGATATATCATATACATATGTATAAAAATCTGTAAAATTTTCCAGAAATTTTCAGGATTTATTATTAGTATTTCTTATTAATAAAAAATTTGATGTGTCACAAAAAAATTTTTATTCCAAGAGTGCAGTCCAGAGAGAAAGTTTGAAAACCACTGATCTAGAATATCATTTTCTAACTTGTAGTTTAAAAACTGCATGCAATCCTGTAATAGTGTAGAATAATTGTAACCCTCAATCCCATACTGGCATAATGTTTCATGTGATATTTTTTATTCTGTTTTCTGATTTATAAGTTTTCATTGCAGCAAACAGTAATTCTTATCATTATTTGAACTAATGAAAACTTATATTAGTTTGCATGATTTGACTGTTCACACTGAATAATTTGATTATTGTTATTTAACTCATTGCATATAGAAACAAGAATTGTTGGAGTAGAAAAAATTGATGTACAATATAGTCTCAATAGTTTGAGTCCTTTTTCAAGTTTTTATTTAATCTGAGACAATAAACTACAATCAAATGTATATTATCTGTTACATACAGAATTGAATTTAGTTGATAAAGAACATGCACAAACCTTTCAGGCATTTATTAGTTTCTTAGAACTATGACAGAAGTAAAACCAATCAACTAAAATGTTCTAAAATAATGGCATGATTTTATAGCAAAGAAATGATGGCAATTTTGAAAGAAAACAAGGCTTAAAAGATATTTTTCAGTTCAATAAAAGGAAATCTTTTTTGATTTCTTTATAATGTAACTATAATTTTTATTATGTACAGTATTCTATTAATAAAATCATAAATTTCAAATTGACTTTTATTTCAAAGAATCTGCACAGTCATAGTTTTTCTTAGTAATTTGAGATAACTTCAGTCCTATTCACCTTGAATTATTGAGATTATTATTTGTTTTTTTTATAGATATCTGTTTTCAGTAAACTTTTTTACAAAAATGCACACAAAAAACAAAGCTCTAAACAGGATAAATACTTTATTAACAGAAACGTTTTCAACCTTATCAGTAGGTCAACCTCAGTTGCAATGAATATACAGAACGGAGAGAAGAAACCCTGTTCTGTATGTTCATTGTTGTTTATTTTTGTAGGGGGTTTCTTCTCTCCATTCTGTATATTCATTGCAGCTGAAGTTGACCTACTGATAAGGTTGAAAACGTTTCTGTTAATAAAGTATTTATCCTGCTTAGAGCTTTGTTTTTTGTGTGCATTTTTGTGAGTGTAACAAAATGGCTTCAAAGTTCTTTTTTATAAAAACTGGTTATGCTGTCTTAATCTGACTATGGGAGGTCCCTAAACTTATAATGATTCTTACTTATAATTATGATTAATTATGACGAAAATCTATATTTATAATAGTAACTATCATTAATTTTGCAATAATGGCTGCCAGTCTGCCATCTCATAAATTGGCATCTAGGTGAAAATGTGCTATACTTCTATCCTGGAACATTTGTGTTTAATTCAAAGCCCCATACTTCCAGATAATTTTAGGATCAACTCAGACTTTGCTCATTTAACCCATTATTCATCTGACTATTGTTTCTTGTTCTCTGTTGTTTGAATGTGGATCTATAGTGAGCACTGAAACGTCAGTTGCTTGGTATAAGAACCAATGCTATGTATAATTCAATAGAAAAAAGGCATTTATGCCAGGCTTCATTGCTTGTTTAGTTATAGTCTATTTCAAGATAACCTGACAGCCGAACCACCAAAGGTAACACTGTATTCATATGCGATTTGTAAATAACATTGTCTATTGGTCTATAATGATGATAACAATATTTCGTTAAATTTTGATCACATGATTATAAAATATATGTTTTTAAATCATCTCAATAATTTAATATTTCGATATTTTATTTACCAAAACAACAAATTATAGCATAATATATCATTTTTATATTTTAAAATATTAATATTAAATTTAACTAATAGGGACTAAACCCTTTCTGAAAAACTAGAGATGTGGAACTCATAATTGAGCTTTGATCCTCCAAGGTAGTGAGCAACTGCATTACCATATGTTCATCCAGCCAATATCTTCAACAGTAGTGCAAGTCTTTCAAACTCAGATGCATTGACATTTTCAAGCAGATGACAGTAAACTTAAACAAATACATGATTTTTAATATTATAATGTGCCATTTGATGGAAATTTTTCAAACTAAATTTTTCTTGAATTTCTTCCCTATGATCTCTTACTACTTATTCAGGGCAGATATTTTCTAAACTTAAAAAGTTTAGAAAATATCTGCCCTGAATAAGTAGTAAGAGATCATAGGGAAGAAATTTCATTTACTCAGAACTCTACAAATAGAACTTCAAAGCAGATATTTTCTAAACTTAAAAAGTTTAGAAAATATCTGCTTTGAAGTTCTATTTGTAGAGTTCTGAGTAAATGAAATTTCTTCCCTATGATCTCTTACTACTTATTCAGGGCAGATATTTTCTAAACTTAAAAAGTTTAGAAAATATCTGCCCTGAATAAGTAGTAAGAGATCATAGGGAAGAAATTTCATTTACTCAGAACTCTACAAATAGAACTTCAAAGCAGATATTTTCTAAACTTAAAAAGTTTAGAAAATATCTGCTTTGAAGTTCTATTTGTAGAGTTCTGAGTAAATGAAATTTCTTCCCTATGATCTCTTACTACTTATTCAGGGCAGATATTTTCTAAACTTTTTAAGTTTAGAAAATATCTGCCCTGAATAAGTAGTAAGAGATCATAGGGAAGAAATTCAAGAAAAATTTAGTTTGAAAAATTTCCATCAAATGGCACATTATAATATTAAAAATCATGTATTTGTTTAAGTTTACTGTCATCTGCTTGAAAATGTCAATGCATCTGAGTTTGAAAGACTGCACTACTGTTGAAGATATTGGCTGGATGAACATATGGTAATGCAGTTGCTCACTACCTTGGAGGATCAAAGCTCAATTATGAGTTCCACATCTCTAGTTTTTCAGAAAGGGTTCAAACCAGTGTGTTGAACTCCATCGTTCAAATTTCTTATTGATTGTCATGAGAATTGGCATTTATAATGGACTCTACAAATGGTTTCTATCAAATATATCCTCTATATATTTTTGATGGAATAATTTAAAATAACTCAATCTACTAAGCAAAGATTTTTGACTGTGAGGATATCTGAAAAGCATTGTTTATACTTACATCATCATTTAGCAAATTTTAAGCATGTCATCATAGACCATACCCATAACATTTCCATTTATATCTTATGGGCTATTATAGAGAATAGGATACTCCATTTTTCATTATGATGATGATAATGGAGAGCATCAGATAGAGCAGTGATATCTATTAATTTTTTTTTATAAAATATATTTTCTCAATAAATACCCATTCTTGATCATAAACTACTATTTAAAAGTTAAGATGAAAGAATATTTTTCTAAAAAAATATCCTTTTATAATAAATATACAGGTAGTCCTTAATTTTTGATGTTTCGATTTTACAGTGGCCCTTACAATATTTTGAACTTGGCTTTATCATAGCATATTGGCTAGAAATACTTTTTGTTTTATTAACAATGTAATTAAGCAATTGCTTACCATCTTGGGGATCCAGATGATTTTACATCTTGGAGTTCAGTTCAATTCTAAATTATTTCATAACTTTGAGGATCCTGGTTCCAAATCCAGATGATTATACCATCTTAAAGAATTCAATATTCCATTGTCTATTATTAATACTAAATGTTATGGGTCATTTTTTGACTTATGATGGAATTATCAAAACATAACTCCATAATAAATCAAGGACAACCTGTAATTGTTTTTTTATTGAAAACTTGCACATTATATGCTTACAGTATTTTATTATAGAATTATTTATTAATGTGATAAATATTTGTTCTACATTGATAAAATTTAAGAATGAAATTATTATTGGCAGTTGACAAAATTGTTATGCAATCAATGGGTAGATAGATCATGATTGATGTTATGGTCACCACTGACAGAAAAACTGTTTTTCTTAGAATATTCTATTGTGGAATCATAGATTTTTGTCCAAGCATTGAAAAAGCATCAGAAATTTGTCTTTTGGAAATTCACTGCTGTAAAAGTGCTATTTTTCATTTGATGGCAATTTTTTGAACTAATCTTTATAATCTGGCATATTAAAATTTCTGGTGTTAGAAAATTTAATTTTTTTTCCTGTAGTTAGAGAGCATTTCATCAGTTGTTATAACAAAGTTTGTAATTATGGAAGAGTATATTATTTCATTGATTTTGCTTATATTTAATAAAATTTAAGAATATTTGAATTAAAAAGTGTTTTTCAGGTTATTTTATTCTATTTATTAAAATCATGATAATCATAAGTATTGAATTTCTTGCTCAACTTTTACCATTAAAATGCTATACTTTTATTGATAACTTAAAATCATGAGAATGAATGAATTTATTAGTAAATTAGCTTTGTAAAATTTTATATAAAATTATACATAGATTCAAATATAGGTGACTTTTTCTTGTATTGTGAAAGAGCTATTTAGATAAATTCAATTTTTATCATCATTAAAAATTATTGAAAAAAAAACTGAAGTTTATTGTAAAGTTTGTTGTACTTGAATTAAAGTTTGTTGTACTTAAATTGCTTGAAAATTTGTTTTCACACATCTCTAAATAAAATATTTTTAATGAATTTTAGTAAAAAGTTTTTATTTTCTTCTTTCTTTATAAAAACACATTCTTTTTTTTTTCTTTATTTAATTTTCTTTATTTAAAGTCTCTCTACCAGATAGTATTATTTTTTGTCTTTCAAATATTCAGCTAAAATCAATGAAATCATCACACTAAATTAATCTTTATTACTAACTTCATCAGAATGAATTAGTTTGAGAATTTTCCACAATGTTTCATTAATATAAGTTTTTTGAATAAAAAACAAAATTTTATACAACAGACAATCAGAGGAGCTTCCAAAATTTAATATAATATAAGGATTAGTTTAGTGTAATCTTTTTTTAAATTCACAAAAATTTATTTGACACCATTATAAATAAATTTTAATATTGCCAATATTATTAAATTAACCAGGGGGTGTCGGCAGGAAAATGTGCCAACACTGACGCATCTGAAAGATTTTTTTAACTCAAATATTTTTAAGATTCCAGATGTTAAAAGTACTAGATTATAGAAAATGCCAGATTATACTGTAGTTTGAAATTTTTGAGCAGAATCAAGTTTTATTTTGAAACTTGATTCAATTCAAGTGTTGAACAGTTTGCCATACTTCTAATTTTTGTTTAAATTTTTGAGTTAATATACAAGATAATCATAATTATACCAATGTTGGTCGCAGTGCTTGGGCTGAAATAGGCCCCTCCCTATTCTATTACTACTACTTGTATGTTAATGTAATAATATGAAAAATAAATAAATTATATATATAGCAGCATAATATAATTTTTTAATAAATGATAACGATCTGTAATTTAGAATTTAGAACATCTTTTAATTTTCTAATGTTATAACATTGTTATGCTATGTTATGAACACGTAGAGCATTAACAAATAAAATAAATAAAGTTAAATAAAAATGAAGAAATTAATAATAATAAAAATAAATGATAATGAAATTTTAATACTAAGTCCAAAAAACTGCACATAAATTATTTAAATGTGTCAATGTGTTATTTTACTAGCACACAACAAAGCTTCTTTCTGCACAAACATGGCGGAGTGTTGCAACTTTCCCTATCTAGTACTTTAAGTGACGCTACTTTTTGTTAAGCTGTTTCGTTTATTATATACTTTCTTTGGATTACAGTTACTTTTTGCTATTCGGGAATATATTTTGAACCCAATTTTAATTAATGCATTTGAAATCTATCACACCCCTTTTTTTTGCGGATTCTTATTGAAAAATTATTCCAATTGGCGGGCCAGATAAAATCATATCATGGGCCATACTTTGGAGACCCTGCAATAGCACACTCAGCTCTGGCTCTTTAGTCTATTAAAATATAAATACCATTTTATATATTTTGAAATTACAGATGTAAGGCGGCACCAAAATTAGTGAGTACTTAAAGCATCTAAAGGTCTTAATCTGGCACTAATGTCCTACTATCTATATATTTTTCAACTTTATATCATCATTTGTTTTCGAGATCCGAAATAAACTTCACTTTTTTAAATCGCACTAGGGGGCAATTTGACCATATTTGAAATGAGTATTTCATCCTGAATTCAATAATATAGCACATGCCTATCTTCTCTTTTAGGAAAACCTCAAAAAGACTCATGTTGCTTTACCAAAACGTTCAGGCGATGATTCACTGCAATCACTGCTAATTTTCCGCATGGCTGACAATGGTACGCTGTTCTCAAAAAACGTGTTCTTGTTCAAATATTAAATTACACTGATTTTTTATAGTTTTCGTTAATTTTTGTGTACTTTATCTCATACTAATATCTCTACAGTTCATCATTACTCTTTACAGTACCTGTACACTTTTATTGTTTAAAATGGCCAATTTAAGTGAAAAAGAGGGATATAAATTTTAATGATGATTTGATATGTTGAGAGATATCAAAGTACTAAACTATTTTCAATGGAATTCATCCTGACTGAAAGCTATCTCCAAATCAAAGGGATGGGACCCCATGATAAATATTTTCAAAGGGTGAGACCCCTTGAAAATATTTATCATGGGGTCTGGGCCCGACCCATTGATCCCCGTCTTCTACAATCTGGCTGACCCTTCCGCAGGAGTGGGCAGCCTGTGGAAGGGCTTGTTTCACCCTGCCACATAGTATTCTTCCCGAATGGAGTGTGGTATCATTTGTTAATGAAAAAAAACAGAATTTCTTGGAGCATTTATTGTAATCTTTACATTTTTTTGATTTTTTGTTAATATAGTACAGTATGTTGAATGCATACATAACTGTTGACTATATTATCATTTTCCAAAATTAAGATTTGAATATCTTATTAACGTTTTTGCCATGTTTTTTTGTATAATAGCATCCAATTGCTGGCTGATGATCTGGCCACGCAGAAGATTAGCAGCGATTTCAGTGAATCATCACCATGAACATTGCGGTAGTCAACATGGATCTTTTTGAGGTTTTCCTAAAAGATAAACAGGTGCTATATCATTGAATTTAGAATGAAATACTCGTTTCAAATATGGTCAAATTGCACCCTAGTACCATTTAAAAAAAGTGAAGTTGTCTTGGATCTCGAAAAAAAATGATGATATAAAATTGAAAAAAATATAGATAGTAGGTCATAAACACTCCTAACCTTATGCCAAATTTCAAAGAATTTCGATAAACTGTTTTCAAAATATTTAGCCGTTTTCATACATTTTAGCCAACCTGTATATGTTACATTATAATTTCATAGAATAGTTTTATACAGCTAAAGAGGGTCATAATCGACTGAAAACATTACTGTATTGAATATTTGTTAATCAAATATACTTATCTCAGAAATTAAAGCAAAATTTTATCTATGTTATGATGGATCTTGCAGGATAATAAAAGAAGCCAGTCATATGAATTTCAAAGTTGAAAATATAAAAACAAAAAGTACCTTAGTCTATGTCAACTGATTAAAACCAGTTGTTGCCTAGTTAGAATTTGAATAAGAAGACACTTAACCTAAACAAATTCAGGAAAAGTATAATGTAAGAAACAAAGAGAATTGTGAAATCGAATTAGATATATGAGATGAATTAATATTGTCTTTATTAAGACTGGAACTCTAACACTTTGACAGATTAGCTATAATTAAGCAAAATAATCTATCTATTCCTTTGCATGAATATACATTGAGAACTAAAGATCCAGTAGAAGACCAAATCTGGATATTCATATATATAGAAGAAGTCAAATACACAGACTGAACACAAACAATTCAACTCAGTAATTTTGGTAGTCATTCATAGAATTGATAAATACAAGAACCAGAAATAACTTGGAAATAAAAGCTAAATAAAATTGAAAAGTTTTAATCAGCACTAAATAGTGTAAGATAACACAAAAGAAGCAAACAAAAATAAACAAGTAAAAGAGAAATAAAAAGGAGTGAACTTTAATGAAAGCAGAGAGAATACATCTCTTTCATTTTCTGAAAAAAGGACTGTTTATCAGCATACAAACTAACTGATGGTTTATCTCAGTCATAACTATGGGACTCTAATCTTAAAATGAATCCACAAATCCATATTATGATCATTTTGAAATGAAGGGATTGTGGGAATCCAGACCAAATCACTGTGAAGAAATTTGTTTTTCTCATTTTCTTTATTTGTTTGTCAAAGTGATGGAAATATTTTGTAAAGAGATGAGGAAATTTAAACAAAGAAGTGATTTTTCCCTTTTTGTTAATAAATATGTCTCATATTCCAACATATATATAAGCATCAAGTGAAGTATTGAATAAGTTAAACAAGGTCTAAATACTAAAGTAAGGAGAGCCAGTCTCCAACTAGATGGCAATAAACAGAAAAAAAACCAGATGTGACTAATATTACAATTTCAAAAGAAAAGAGGAACTGTGGGGAAGTAGAGAGCCAGTTGAAGTTCAGCTCTGAAAAGAGAAAGTTGAAATTCAGGTCAGTGAAAATAGTGGCTGAAGTACAAATGAAAAGAAGAAAAGAATATGATTACTCAGCTGATTTCAACTGATCTTAACATTACCAACAACCTGAAAGAAGTATTTATCACTGTCTGAGCTTTCTCTATTCAGTAAAAGTAGAAAATCTGTAAAGGAATTTTTCTCAACATAAAATATGTTGGTAATAAATAAATGCTTGTTTTAAAATTTTTAAGCTATGCAATTTCAGTCATTGGTGTGCATCATTCAATGTTCTCCCATTCTAATCTGCAGAACCTACACGTAATCTACTGGTTCTATCTAGCTGACTATTAGAGGGGACATGCCTCTATAATATGTTTGGTGTACAGAACTGCAATGTAAAACTCTCACAACTTTTATTAGAGTTCTATAAGGGCCAGATAATAAGCCATCTTCAGTAAGAATACAAAAGATTGTTATATATGGAACATCAATTTAAGCATCAGAATGCACAAGATTATTTCACTTAAAATTGTGCTGTGCATCACTATTTATATAATTGGATATACAATGGTACACAACTTCATGGCTTTTCTGTTTCAAACTGCAAAGTTTTATAATTTTAGACATTCTCTCTTATAGTACTCAATGTTCCATATAACTCTCAAAGTAAGAATTGTATGGAACATCAAATAACCAGAATGGCCAAACTGACAAAAATTTGCAATATGAATCAGAAGCTAGTTTAGATATCTATTAATAATGCATGAAACTAGTGCAAAGAAATAGAATGCACACAACACACAGCAGAAACAATCAAGAATAATTGCTATGTGATGAATGAAAAATTAAAAAAACTATATGCATTGTAAATAATATTTTTAAGATTTACAGCTTAATATATAAATATTTTGTCATAAAAATTTTAATATAGTAAATAATATATAAATTTATTTAGTCTCTAACCAATATAATACAATAATAATCAATGATATAACCAATAATATGATTTTAAGTTAAAATTGAGTTTAAAATTGTAAAATAATTATAAGCAAATAAATTTTTTTGTTACTGGCTATTATAGTAGGGGAGAGTTGGGTTAACTGGGTACAAAAAGTGTATGATTTTATATTATGAAGCACAAATGCAATATTGCAGTTTTTAAAACATAGAATAATACAGTCATATCTAAACATCCATAAAAGTAAAACAATATAATTTTATCAATATACTTAATCTCAATAAAAATAAATTTTCAACTGTTCCTACTATATCCCAGTTAACAGTGCCAGCATGTCACGTAAATGAAGTCACACATCATAATTTATAAATTTTTATTGCTTTTAACATGGTAATTACACAATTGAATAATGTGATATTTTGATTGGAAAGCTTATCATATTAGAAAAGCAATTATTTTCCCCATACACAATTGAAGCTGGCAGTTTCAGGATAAAGTTTTTTTTATAAACAATAGACATATCCTCTAGGAACTTTTCAAATTTGCTGGTGCCTCTCTGTAGTTTCATCCACTCCACAGTGTAGCATGTTCACTTAATAGGTTTGTTATTGGTGATAGCAAATTCATATATGCCAGATGCCCTACTTCCTTAATTGTAAGTCTTTAATGCATATTAGCTGCAGTTTGGATATAATCTTGAAGCAAAAGTTCTTTTGTGAATACCATCAAATGTTCATTATTTGGGCAAAAATTGACTTTGGATGCATCACCTTCTGCATTTTTTACTTTGTTCACATATCAGGCCAATGTATATTTTTGGAATTTGAAATTTCTCAGCACATTTTCTGATAGAGATCTCCCCTTTTAACACACAATCCACAGCATTCCTCAAACTGCTTTCACAACATGACCTGTTGATAGTTTTCACTCGAATACATAGCATCTTTTCACCTAAAAAGGTTCCACTATGTGGTTATTTATTTGCATATATTTACAGGAATATACTGTTGTACTTTTATATTAATATAAAATAAAATATATATAAAAATATGTATTTGTTCTTATTTGTATTTTCTGTTGGCCATAAAAACCCAGTTAACCCCATGTAATCTTGGCCCAGTTAATCCCACAATCTCTCATTTTAGAAAATTGCCCAACTCGGTCTGCTCATGCTGTTAATTTTCTTTAGCATATCTGTGATATGTTTATTATGATACAGCATTTTCATGTTACCAGCAAATAATCTAAGATTTCATTGTTAATATGAGTTACTGATATCAAAAGAATATGCAAAAATTTTACATTTATCTCTCAGATTCAAATCACATGAAGTAACAAGACAGCAATACAACAAAAGGCAGACATAATACATTGAGAGAGTTGCCATTTGGGGGTGGCTTTGTATACTGAATTTCAATGTAATTCAGAAGATCTCTCACAGATGATAGCAAGTGTTCCAGTTAACCCTAGTATCCAATTAACCCATATCTCCCCTATTTATTTTTTTTATAAGAAAATTAAGTTTAATTAACTGAAGAGGGTAGAAAGACCAAAAATATTTCTGATTTGTACAATAAAAAGTTTGTATAAGAATCCTACCATAAATGCTTGAACTGAATTATATAATATAAATCTCGAAATAGGCAACGTAATTTGTAAATAATTTTAACAGGCATTTTTGTAGATTTGCCTTTTTATTACATTTTTACATCATAACTATTTGACAGCATCAAATAGTTACGATGTAACTATTTGATTTTGTCAATTAATATTTTTATTTCATGTAATTTTTATTTTAAAATTAGATTATGTAAATTTTGCGGTTGTTTTGTGATAAAGACTGAAGAGGGCATTGCAAAAGCCGAAATGCATATCTACTCCATGGAACAACTGCTAGATGTATATTTTTATGTTTAGATATTTGTTTTTATAAGTTTTAATTTTTATGAAGTTTTAGAATGCTGTCAAATAGTTACGATGTAAAAATGTAATAAAAAGGCAAATCTACAAAAATGCCCGTTAAAATTATTTATGAATTATATAAGTCAAATGTCTAATAAATTCTTACATAATTTTAAGAAGCCAAAAAATATATGAAATTTCTAGTTGCCTTATCTAATATTTGCAACTGAAAACATTTTTTCTGTAACATTAAAAATAATCTGTAATTCTGTAATAGGTATGTTTGTTCTTGATTTTATTTAAAAATAATCTGAGCTGAAAATAAATCTAAACTTTTTAGAACTTACAAAAATATGAAAAAAATGATATAATCTAATAGTATAGTACAGGGATGAGCAACACGCGGCCCGCGGGCCGCTTGCGGCCCGTTAAACATGTTTATGCAGCCCGCCAAGCATTTCTAAAATTGAATTTATTTTATCAACTTTCTCCCATCAATATATTGTTATAAAATTAATTATAATAAAATGGTAGTACATACTAAACCGAAACAATTTTTTGTGACGAGTTACTCACTTGTCGGCGACTTGTTCAAACATGCAATACGAA